>WEIT01016729.1:5489-20445 GCA_013389985.1 Dryoscopus gambensis
CCTTCCCCCGCCGCGTGACCTCGGCGCTCCGCAGCCATTATCC
Organism: Dryoscopus gambensis; assembly: GCA_013389985.1. Taxonomy (NCBI): domain Eukaryota; kingdom Metazoa; phylum Chordata; class Aves; order Passeriformes; family Malaconotidae; genus Dryoscopus; species Dryoscopus gambensis. The sequence continues at coordinate 5,533 of WEIT01016729.1, forward strand.
CGATTATCCCGATTATTCCGCGCCAGCCGACGGGAACGGGACGGGAACGGGACGGGAACGGGCGGTCACCGTCACCGCCCTGACGTGGGCCACCGCTTCCCGCGGGAGCCGGATTGCCCCGGGGTCGTTCCTCCCTGCGCCTGGACGGCGCCCCGGGAAGCGAAGGTAGAAGGGGAAGGGGCAGTGGGAGGCGGCAGTGGAGTTGCCTTGGAGCTGTTCGCGGCTCCTAGAAACCTGGCGGGATGGGGGTGTGTGGGGAGTGGGCGGCCCGCCGGCCCCGTTGGGCCTCCGCCCCGGCTGTGCGGCCTTTTGCTTTGGGCCTCCCCGAGGGAGGCAGGAAGGCCCGAGGGGATGTGGCTGTACAACGCTGGTTACGGGAATGTTAAATTTCCCCGTTATCCTTGTGGGTGTGACACTACAGAGAGTCACACTACGGGAGACCGTGCTGGAGAGAAAGGATGCTTCCCGGTATTGGATCAGCCTTTACGGTCATTGGAGGAACTTCCTTTCGGGCATGAGTGTGGTTCAGGCGGTTGTGCCTGAAGTACCCCACGCCTCCCTGCGCCTTTACTGCCCCGATTGCAGATGCCCGCAAAACTCCGTGAGGGGCCGCAGTGGGTTTTATGCTCCTTGCTGAAAGGGGCTATTGTGTTCCCAGTGTTGAACATACTGTAGTATGCAACCATCGCAGGATCATTCCCGTTATTTCCCCTTTGCTTTGTAAACCCCCTACTTTTCGCCTTTAATTCTATGAAAATCAGATTCTAGTTTTGCGTGTCACATTGATCCTTTACGAAGTCAGTACAGCCCTTCACTTGTTTATCTCGGAGATCAAAAGTTTTGTCCTCAAAGGAGCAGTTAAATTTTACTATAGAAAGACGTCAGGACGTGCAAAACAAAGGTACTCCTGACGCTGCAAGTAGTCACTGCTCAAGCAATCCAAATGTATAAAAATATCACTTAGAATAGTTGTTCTTGGTGTGGGAGGGATTGGTTAAACAGCGTGGAGTTGCAGGAAAATGCTGTCTAGCTGTTGTCTTTCTCCTCCCTCCTCCTCGCCCTCCTCTCTGGTAATCACGTTGTTTTGGACAAAAGTGGGGCAAATTGGAACAGGATCGAGGCTCTGGCACTGAGGTGTGCTCCAAGCGTGCAGTTTGTGGCAGGGAGAGTAGGAATTGCATCCTCCCATTCGTCGCTTTTGATGTTGAGTGACAGGCCGTGCTGGACGGCCGGACGAGGTTCGGTGTGTTACATGTATCGATGCTGGGAGCCTGAGTGCCTCTCTCCTGAGCAAGGCTTTCGTGGGCCAGCCCGTGTGGAGCAACTTCTCAGGTGAAGGCTGTGGCTGACAGAATCCTGGGGGCAGGAGGTAGGAGCACGTACCGTGAAGAGGGGCCTGTTTGCATTGAGGATGCAGAAAACTTGGAGCGGTCACAGGAATCTAGAAAAAATCAGCAGGGAGCTGTTTGGAGCTAGGGTGCAGATACTTGGATGGATTATATTCAGGCTGGTTGTCAAGGAGAGATAATGCTGTAGGGTTTGTGGAATGCCAGAGAACATCTGGGGTTTGTTTACAGGTAGTGGTGGTAGGTGAAGGAAACTACTGAGGAAAGTGCTCTGTTTGTGTGAGAGTTTCTCCCAAAGGTGTTCCGAAAAAGCGCGTTGCTGGCTTGTTCATTGTGCTGGCAGTGGCCTCGTGCAGCTTTGTGGTAAGTGGGATCTGGGAGGTGATGTGCCTGAAAAGGCAGCTTTTTTCCAGATTAGTTTTCTTATGGATTGCTGCTGCAGCCCGCCGAGCACCTCTGAGAGTGTCAGTCTTGGAACAAATGAGGGCGGGAAGATTGCCTTGTCTGCAGCAACAGCAGTTGGTGTAGTTCATCGCAGAGATTGTGGAAACCACGGTGTAAAGGGCGTATGAAAACACAGTGTGTAAAACACACGCACAAAAATAACAAAGGCAGTCCAAAACAGTACGTGTCCAAAAGCACCTAATTCCTTTTTGTGTATGGACACATTTCTTAGACATTTTGGTTTCTTTATTTTTTAGTTAGAGGAGAAACATGGTTTTGTTTGCCAATAGTATTACATAAAAGACAGCTAACAATCATATGACAGTTTTGCAGAGGTGATTTTACTGTTACTAGGATGCTGGTTTTTGACTTAATTTACAGATATTTTGTGTTATTTTCTATATAGAAATTAATGGATTGGGGGGGGGAAGTGCCTTAGTATGTTTTACTGTTTCCATTATATTTCCAGCATATGAAATGGGGGAAATAATGCTGCTTCCCACCTCTTATTTGTACATAACAAGATAGTTTGGGCAAATTTGCCATGGAATCTTAGTATTTGTAGGAATCCAAGTAGGATGGGTTTAAGTGACTATGAAATGCATTCTATTCTTAGATGTGATGTGCCACTCCTACAGTTGTGGACATTAAAAAAAAAAAAGAGCGGGGAGGTAGAGAGTGGATAAGAAAGCACAGCAGATGTGCAAGCACTGAATGGATGAGTTACAGTTCTGTCTCATTAAGACCGACTTTCTTTATTTCAGTGGGTGTATTATGAGAAACTATTACAAATTCTGTGGAATTTTATGAAGACTGTCCTAACCCCTTTTGTGTTGTCATGGTTGTATAATCGTCCCATCTTTTGAAGCTTGAATCTCTGAATGAAGATGCATTTTGGCAACAGCTTGTGAATTAAACAAGATTTTGATTTAAATCTACCTGACAGCTCTCAAGTAATATTTAAGCAAGAGAAATACTGTAAATGAAGGGTAGCTAAAATAATGGAGCTAAGAGGAAGCAGTGTTTTGCTAGTGTAAGTGCATATAACTGTCCTAAAATGTCTTAAACTTACATATGATGTATAAATTGTAAAATGGCCTAAGAGATGTGTTGTAGCTACAGTCTGTGTACTCTGCTAACACTCCAATGTCAGCAGTGTAGTGAAGTCTCCTAAAATAATATATGAAAGGAATTGGATACCATTTTCCTTGTCCTTCTTATTTTTTTATTAAACATAGCAAATGCTGACAGTGTCACTCACTTCCTCCTTACTGTGTTGCTTGTGGGATAAGCCCGATTCTGTTGTGCATTTTGTTTTTGCTTGATGGTCACACTTGCTGGCCAAGATTGATTGAAGACAAAGATCCTGTTGTTTTTTTTGGTTAAGAAACTTCTCTGCGTGTGATTCAATAACTGACAGGTGGTGGACTAGCCAATTTTCAGAAAGATTTGTGGTTTCTGTGTTAAGTCTTGGTTGTTTAGGTATGTTTGGTTTTTTTGACTTTGTGTGTTTCTTTTGGTGGGTTTTTGTTTGGTCTTTTGTTTGTTTCTTTTTTGGTTTTTGTTTCATTTTTTAAAAAAGCTGCTTGGAAGTACTGTTAAAAAGCTTAAATACCACCAAGTTTGTTGCTTCTGAAGGATATGCCAAGCTGGTTTCAGGGAAGCTTTGAGTTTGTGGTGCTGCTGAAAGAAGCAATCCCTCCTGGCTGCTATTTCAGTTTCCCTGTGTTGGCTCAAGTGTTTGTGGGCTGTGTAATGAACTATATAAAAAAATTGTATTGAAAGTGATACAGTATGTGGGTGCAGAAATACTTAAGACTGGCATAAGGGAGATCATCAGGAATGTGAGGAAACAGGATAGGAGAGATGGTACTGTTTCTTTAAACTAGTATAGCCAGCTTAGTCTGTGGAGCTACAGCAGCATCATTTGTAAAATCCAGATTTTTTTAACATGGCAGTGAAATAGTTGAGAACCAGGCATCCCCTTTCAATTATTTAGGGTGGAAAGCAAGGGAAAAAGAGGCTTGAGTGGAAAAGAAGTGCGTGGATTAGAGCCCTGGTGTTTCAGGCACAGACCATGTTCCTAGCAGTTGTGGTCCTCTCTTAAAAATGCTGAGTGTTACTGGTGACCCCTTGTGTCATATTGTTGATGCACACCCTTGGCCGAGTGTGGCTCTCTTCTGAGAGAGCAACAAATGGTGCTTAGGAGCTCTTTTTCATTGTCCTTTACTTCTTGTGCCCTTACTTGACCTGGTGTAGCCACTCCAGACTGGCCGTGAGCGGGAAGAGGCTGTGGGTGATTTCATTTGCTTCTGTGAACCGGAATGTTGTAGGTGTGATGCTCTGAGGAATGTGTCCTTTTTCTGTGGAAGTGTGCAGCATGTAGGAGCTTACTGTTACAGACGGCTGTTTTCCTGCATATTCATGTTACTACCACAGTTCCTTTCTAAGTGAGCTTTAGTAAAGGTTAATAAAATTTTAAATTCTTGCATATTGTAGGAATATTTACACAGACCAAAAAAATCCCAGCTCTGTAGTCTTTTCACTTTTGTTCCTGAGTGTTCTTTGGATAAGTGGGTCTTGTGTGTCAGGGTTTTACCTATTAAAATTAAATGGAAACAAAAGCTGCAAATAGTTAAATGTTTTTTATTCAGTAGTTACGGTTTTCTATTCAAAGTTCTTTTTTTAAAAAAACCCCATTATATCCATACTCTTCTTAAAAAAAATTAAATGGGAAAAGGGTAGCAGATATGTTTTAGCTGCCAGGGTTGGATGTGGTATAGCCAGTGTCTTGTTTAAAAACAAAGAAGTGTGGCTATTTTTCACCTTTGCCGGTTGCTAGAAAAGATCTCTAAGACTGCAGAACTGACTACTAGAGTTTGAGTTATGGTAATTTAAGATCTTGTCTTCTTCTTAGAGGTTTTATAAGTGGAGTAACTATCTTGTTCGATATCCCCAGGATCTAAATTAGGGGTTTTGATTTCAGCTAACACCAGTTTAAGTCAGAAATATAGATTATTTAAGTATTCATTTAAAATCTTGGCCTGAACCTGAAGTTTGTATTGCTTTTTCTGTACTAGACTTCTGAATGCGTTCGTTACCCTTTACTGGCTAATACCATCTCGCCTTTTGTCTAGACAAAATCTGAAATGGTCCGATACACTACTGTGCTCCTTCGGAGACTCATGCTTGCTGATGATGAGAAGTAAAAACTTAATCTTAATAAAGCATATATTTTGTAGAAATTGGAAATATCTTGGTCACTACTAGTGAATGGTAAGTGGACTTTTGAAAGCAGTGTTTATGAGCACAAATGCTGCATTTCTTCTTTTAGATGAAGAAAACACCTATGAACAAGTTTGAATGTGTCCTTTAGGAGCAGTCAATGTCTTATGCCTTTGGATTTAATTAATTGAATTGTTGAGCTGCAGAATTTCTGGAGATCCAGCCTGTCTGTAGTGTACTGGGATAAAATTCCTGTTTTGTTGCTGGAGTGGAATTGAAAAAGGTGCTTAATGTTGAGTCAAACTACAAATGTGTACATAGTCTTAAGGCTTGGAGGTAATTAAAAACTGAGGCCAGTGAAAAATCATACATTTGAGACTGGTTTTGTTATTACAGTTATGCTTCCTTTCTGCATAACTATAAAACAGCTAGTTTTTGAAGATGTTGCTCTTTAGGTGAGATCATACATGTATGCATTTTAAACAAGTTATACTAGAAAAAAACTCCTGTAAATATTGCAAGGGAAATCTAAAGATAAAGCTTTCACTGTTGGCCTAAGTTCTCACCCCAGTTTTTTTTTCTTCCAGTAAGATGGCTCTAGTGAAGTGCAAAGCTGTGTGCTAGGGCTCAAACTGGTCTAACAGTTTGCCAGCTGTCCTTTTTGCTTCAATCTTTCTGGCTGCATGCTGGTTTTTGCTCCATAATCCAGCTCAGTTTGGCCCTTCGTTAAGCCACTTTGATAACCTAGTTATATGAAAGTGGTTTCCAGGTATCAAAAGCTGGTCATTGGAGGACCTGAAGGCTGTCAGGGCTGTTGTGAAAGTGAGGGTAATGTGTTACACAGCCCTGTTACCAGGGCTGACAGAGGAGTGGTCGTGTCTGGAAGGGGAGCAGGATTTGGCCCTTGGCAGTGGCTGGCCCTTGAGCTGCTCCAGTCTTAGTGTGCAGCATCACGGAGTCCAAGAGTAAATTTGCTATTTCCTGTGTGTTGTCGTTTCATGATAAACATATTAATGTTTGAAGCCATTTAAGCAAAAGGGTGCCTTTTAGCAAATGTTCATGTATTTGACAGTCTCACTTTTTGTTCTATAGGGATCAGTATTGCTGAAAGCACAAATAGAGAGTTTTGAAATAATTGCTTCATTGACACCAACTAACAGTTTGAGGTGAGTTTAGCTTAATTCTTTTTTGAATGTTCTGATTGAACTCAGCTATTGAAAATTCAATCTTCTTTTGATTTCCTAAAATTTATGCTTGCAGTAGGAAGCTACAGTCTATAAAACTGTCTTGTAAAAATCAACTGTACTTGTCATACATAGAATGCAAATAATTTAAAACTGAGATTGGGTTATATTATAAACATTGTACATCTGATGCTAGGTTTCATAATCACTTGTAACAGAAAAAAACCTCACCAGGTTTTGTTTTCTGTCACTCTTGGAAAATTGGCATGTCTTGAACAGTTTTAAAGGTCTAAATTTATGTTGCCTATAAGTATTGATCCTAAGAGATTACAAGCCATTTTCTGTAAGTCTAATTGAACTCAATGAATTAGAAAATACCTTTTAAGTATAGGTTCTGCAAATTTGCTTTTTAGTGGAAGGAGCCAGTAAAAAAAGAACGTTCAACATACTCTTCTTTGCCAAGGTAAATAGTTTTTTCTGGGTTACGTGGAAGGCTAGTTTAGGTTCCATTTTTTCTGGGTTAGTTTCAGATGAGGTTACATCTCTGAGGCCTTGCAAACTCTTGTGGAGAAAGTTATATGGGGCAGGAGGAACCAGTTGATGGGGAAAAGTTGGTCTGCTTTTCTCTTTTGGGTTTTCTTAGATGTGTCTAAAGTCTCTGTAATTTTGTTAACTTTAATTTAAACTCTAATGTTGTTTTTGTCTTTACATGATTGAAATATCACCCAGGTAACGAGAAAGATTATATAAGGTACCTTGTGACAGAAAGTGCTTGTTATGTTGAGCTTATATTTTTGATACAGTAATTCTAGGCTTTAAAGCCTGTTTGCAATACAAAAGGTAAATGTTTGCTTTTTCCATTTCTGTTTTAATTATTATTAAACAATGGTTATTGAGCATTCAAAGGCCTGAAAATGTGTAGTTACTTGTTCATGGTTTGTATTCAGGTTGTCTAATATGACACTTTTTTTTTCCTTTTAAGCTGGGCAATTTCAAAAGAAAATGGTAATGGGTCAAAGTTTTTATTAATTAAATTGGGGATTTTTAGCCACTGATCCAAAAAGAAAAGGAAAAGGTGTGTATTTTTTTATGGTTAGCACTAATTCTAAATATCTATTATAACTGTACATAAGAAGAAATGATAGTTTGTTATTAATTACTTTCTTTTAGTTCTCATTGATTTATAATCAGTTGTAGTTTTCATAGCTTAATTTGTGCTGAAGCATGTTGAATCCTGTTGCAAGCCATATTGTTTAGCTAATTGTTAAAATCTTTAAGTTGGCCATGCATTTTACACGTAGATTCAAAAGCAAAATTAATCTAAAAAGATGCAAGGTGGGCATCTTGAGCAGTGGAAATTCGGATCAGAGTGAGCTTTAGTACATGTGGTTAAGAGAAATAATACCTGTGGGTCACACTAACAACTGCTGGACCAAATACTTCAGGGCTTTTCTTTGCTCATGTAGAAGGTGCATTGTAGAGGACTGAAGTCCTCCTGTAGAAGGAACAGTGCATTGGAAATGCAAGGGACCTACAAACTACGCAATAGCTAGAATTTTGTTACAATATATTAAGATGTCTATAGTTATATTATTCTTGCCTTGATTTGCAGAAATGTTTCGTTTTCTGCTGCTTCCTCCGTCCTACAGGATCCGCGTGCATTTGAATCTGGAAAAAACCTTTTACTGCTATACTTCATCTTTTTAAAGAAAGTGTGTACACTGCAACAATGTTAAATTCTTTAAATCTGTGGTTGAGCTTTTAATTTACTAATAAATGTACTTATACTGTCTCCAAAGCTCTTTTTGTTTAGCAAATGCTATACTACTTTCTAGTACTGTCATTTTAGTATATGCAAATTTTGTTCATTTATATAATTTACATGGACTCTAAATAGTTGCTTCCATTTTTTTCCCCTCCTCTCATTGCTTTTCCTTTTTGGAAGGAATAGATCTACTGGCAAAAATGGGTCGATCTAATTCTAGATCACATTCTTCAAGATCGAAGTCCAGATCTCAGTCCAGCTCTAGGTCAAGATCCAGATCACATTCAAGAAAAAAGAGGTACAGGTAAGTTGACGTCTTACTGCATGGAAAGGTGTGTTAATTAGTTAGTTAGGTGTGTTGGTATTTTTTTTTGTCTGGAAAATGTTTTTCACTTGCATGATGCTGTGGCAGAAGTGAGCCTGGGATCTTACTTCATTTTAGGCAGTAGGCAAACTGCTTTGTGTGTAATTTCTGTTACTTTGTTTAATATTTTTTTCCCTTTTCCTGTATCTCAAGATAACTTCAGAATGCTAATGGTTCTTCATGATTTCTGGCCCTTTTGTTTCTTCCCTTCCCCTTTACATGATGTTTTCTTCATCCAGTCTCTTTTCCTGTAATTTGTCCTGTATTTCTCATTAACGTTCTCATATCTGAAGTAACTTAAGGCTTCAGTAGATAAGCTTTGCTGTATCTTGCCTTCTCAGTTGCGTCCAGCGTTTTCCTCATCTTATTTACTAGTGGCCATCACAATCTCCCATAGAAGAAGTGGGTCTATTGAATGTTCACTGCCTCAGCTGCTGCTATGCACAGGCTGGCATATTAAACTGGGGGTCATGTCAGTCCCTGTTCCAGGCTGAGAACCGTGGTGGCTGAGAAACTGAATGCTGTGCTCCAGAGTGGTGATAATCTTTAATAAAGTGGCAGAGGAGGCCGTTGAGGCTGGTAGTGTCTTAATCATGTGATGCCAAGTTTCACAGTCCTTAGCAGTTTAGATGTGTTTCTTATAATTAATATATTACAGAAATAATAAATAGAGATTGTAAAAGTTACTTTAAGACCAGGAGTCTGCATCCTTTACCATTCTGACTGCATTTGAGAAATCTAGCATTTTGTGTCAAGGCACTTTTATTTTTTCCAAATTCTTCAGTTAAATGTTAATGTTTGCTTTTTAATTTTAGTTCTAGGTCTCGGTCAAGGACGTATTCCCGATCTCGGAGCAGAGATCGTGTTTATTCTAGAGATTATCGCAGAGATTACAGAAATAATAGAGGAATGAGACGTCCTTATGGTTACCGAGGAAGAGGTAGAGGGTATTATCAAGGAGGAGGTGGTAGATACCATCGTGGAGGTTACAGGCCTGTCTGGAACCGAAGACACTCCAGAAGCCCTAGGCGTGGCCGTTCACGTTCCAGAAGTCCAAAACGAAGGTCTGTGTCTTCCCAGAGGTCCCGGAGCAGGTCTCGTCGATCTTACAGATCTTCCAGGTCCCCACGGTCCTCTTCATCTCGTTCTTCATCCCCATACAGCAAATCACCTGTCTCTTCCAAAAGACGCGCGTCTCTGGAAAAGCAGGCAAAGAAAACTGAAGGGGCTCCTTTGCAAGACAGTCCCTTGAAAAATAAATCACAAGATGAACAGAAAGATACATTTGAACATGACCCTTCAGAGTCTCTTGACGATTTTAACAAATCATCAGCAGCTTCTGGCGACATTTGGCCTGGCCTTTCAGCGTATGATAACAGTCCAAGGTCACCCCATAGTCCTTCTATTGCCACCCCACCTAGTCAGAGTTCATCTTGCTCTGATGCCCCTCTGCTTAGCACAGCCCACTCAGCAAAGGATACACCTCAACATTCCCATTCCATTCAGCATAGTCCTGAGAGATCTGGCTCTGGTTCTCTTGGAAATGGTTCTAGCCGCTATAGTCCTTCTCAGAATAGCCCATTGCATCATATCCCTTCGAGGAGAAGCCCTGCAAAGACAATCCCATCACAGAGTGCCCCCCGTGAGGAGGCTCGAGTGCGATCGTTTTATCCTGAGGGTGGTGAACAGGAAACTGCAAAAGGTGGAAAGTTTATGAAAAGGTAAGGATGAAGTTATGAGCCTACTGTTGCCTCTTAAAAATGCTAATCTGTAAAAGTTTTGTCAGGATCATCACTGTACCTTGGAGAATGCATTATGGAACACTAGTAATACTAGTCTAGTTGGAATTGAACTTGAAAGACACATATGCCTTTTCCTGCTAAGACGCATCAAGGTCTTGGCTGTTGGCTATTAGAGATAGGGACATGTATCCTTGAGGAAGAATTGGTTTGTGCTTTTCCTTTACGGTTTATTTTTTGTACTCCATTTTTTACTGTTAAGAAAAGTCTTAATTGGAATAGTGCATTAGACTTGCTGGCTTGATAGTGAACTCTGTTCAGGTATTTCAAAATTCTGGTACTTCATGTAGTTTGAAATGCAAATATTCTGGAAGTCAAAAATTGCCAGTGTTGTGCAGTAGTTTCTTTATGTTGACATAAACAGCATCAATTGCTAATTGTGTGGTGCAGTATGACAACTTTGATGTCTTGAATTGCATTACTTATCAAAGAGGGTAGGTCTTGGTATTCTTGGAATATAATGCTGCTGATGGGAAGGAAGTTCAGTGTCTTATTTTCCAATGAATGTAAAATTCTTCAATTTGTTCTTAAAAAGTTTGACATAGTAATTTTTGAAAGTTGTAAAAATCTTATGAGCATTAGACTTCCTTTCTAATGTGACTGGTGCTTCAGTGGATTTCTTATAAAATGAATTAGTGAGAAAAGTTGTGGCTATGCTATATAGACTTGATTGTAGGCTTTTAAATTAATTTGTCTGGTTAGTGATTTATTATGTAAAAAAATTACTGCTTAGGAGATCAAAAATACAAGTTCTCTTGGATTAGATGTGTTGGAGTTGGTGAACCTAGTAGAACCTGTGTGAACGTAGCATACAGATAAGGCAGTGGCTGAAATAATAATTGGTGTGTTCCTGTGTTTAGGAGAGCTGCCTTCTAAAGGTTCCCTGCCTGTATACAATATAGTGAATGCACTAAGCCTGTGCCAGATTGTGGAATTATCTTAGCAATGTGCAGGATCTTGAAAATTAACTTTTTTTTATGGTACTACTTCAACTCTTTCAGTAAAAGAAGTGCAAAAATGAATTGCGGTCTGAATTTTCAAACTTCGTGAATTTGTGGAAAGAATTACTAGTGTAAGAGAATGTGAAACTGGGTGCTGATTAAGAAAACAAAACAAGCAAGTAAATTTTTAGGCGTTCTTACAGATAGGCATCATATTCTTCAGATGCCTCCATTAGCGCATAAATGACAGTGAATACTGTGTTAATGGTGAGCCAAGCATTGCATGCTAAAATTAATTGCTTGAAGGAGTGTATTTCTGTCGTCTTCTTGGTGTGGAATTGACACGAAAGAGGAATGCAAGTGTACTGGAATGAATGCAATCCAGAGTTACCAGTCTCTTCTTTGCTATCCACAGGTACACAGATGAAGAGTCTAGAGTATACCTGCTTGATAGGGGTAATACCAGGGAGAAGGAGGCCCAGAAGGAGAGAGGATCAGAAAAAGGGAGGACAGAGGGAGAAAGGGAATGGGAGGAACAGGAAACTTTAGATTTTTTCGTTGATAAAGAGACTGGGAAGGAAAAGTTTAATGACTCTGAAGGGGAGGACACAGAGGAGACAGAGGATTACAGACAGTTCAGAAAGTCTGTCCTGGCAGATCAGGGTAAAAATTTTCCTACTGCATCTCACCGGAATGCTGAGGAGGAAGGAACCAAATACAAATCTAAAATATCAATCAAGGGCAATAGAGAGAGCGATGGATTTAGAGATGAGAAAAGTTATAAGCTTAAAGAGACTGGCTATGTAGCGGAAAGGCCTAGTGCAACAAAAGATAAGCACAAGGAAGAAGACAAGAGTTCTGAGAGACTAATGATGAAGAAAGAAACTCAGTCACCTGAGCAGGTAAAGTCTGAAAAGCTCAAAGAACTCTTTGATTACAGTCCTCCTCTACACAAGAATCTGGATGCGAGAGAAAAATCCACCTTCAGAGAGGAGAGCCCACTTAGGATCAAAATGATAGCCAGTGACTCCCATCGTCCTGAAGTTAAACTCAAAATGGCACCAGTACCTCTTGATGATTCCAATAGGTAAATTATTCCACTTTACAGTGTGGTTCTCCTACTGCCTGCAGTGTTGTTCGTATTTATTTAAACTAGTGGTTTCTTTTTGTGTGTCTCTTTTGTTGTTGATGCATTTTAGACCTGCTTCCTTGACTAAAGACAGGCTGCTTGCTAGCACACTTGTCCATTCCGTCAAGAAGGAGCAAGAGTTCCGATCCATCTTTGACCACATTAAGTTGCCACAGGCCAGCAAAAGCACATCAGAGTCATTTATTCAGCACATTGTGTCCTTGGTTCACCATGTCAAAGGTATGTATTTAATTTATTGTACTGAATACGTACGTGTCTGACGAGTTCATTTAAGCCTATTTTCTGTTTCAAGTATGGGAAGATTTCAGGCCTCTTCTAATGTTGGTTTAGCCGGACTTTATTCCTGTTGAGGTATGCATGAAAATAATCAGAAAAATAATAGCCACAGAAACTAGTACAAAAACCCCACAAGCAGTGTAGAGTATAATAGCAGGTATTCTATGTTTCTGGATAAATTTTTGAGCCTAGGTAGCATAGAAAGTTTGAATTTCTGCGGTGTAGTTTAAACATACTACACTGGTCAATTTTTAAAATTTTATTTTAATGACTCTAACATACAATTTTATATTAAATGTTGCAGTGTGGGTTGACAGATGTCTTTTGACTGTAAATGCAATGACGTTCCTTTTGGAGCACCCTAGAGGTCATTTCCAGATTCTTAATAGAAGGGGTTTTTTTCCTCAGTAAGATTTAAGAAAAATTGTATATTAAATGGTAGTAAAGTTCATGGTGATAATATGTTTTATTCCTATATGACAATATTTTAAAGAATTTCACTCACAGAAACTTGGCAGTGGCTAAATAAACGTCCATTAAATGAGTTTTACACTAATTATTTTCTGGTATAACAGTAGTGGCTGTTTTCTATAAACACCAAGAAAAACCCTCAACAAACCAAGCACAACAAAAGTCATCCCCCAAAACCCCTGAAATCCAAACCTAGACCATCAAAGTAGATATATTCCACTTAGGTCATATATCATCTGAAGTTTTTTGATGGGAAAATAGATAATTTCTAAAATCCCCTGGGGATGTCTGGAGTGTTCTTTAAATGCTTTTTTCTATAGCATTTGCTTTATTTCTCTGGACTGTTGTCTTGCTGTTGTGTTAAATGTAACTGAGATAATACAAAGCTGGTGAAAGTAATTTTGCCATATCATCATAGTAAAGGAGAAATGTGGAAATACTTACTTAGGTACCAGCTTCAATTAATCTGTCTGTAAGCATTGTTTTTAAGATGTGTTAGCTTCTACAATGGCTGAGATTTGTGTGCTAGAAATATGTGCTGAAGTTCAGTTAAAAATCTCATTTTGTTGACATAATTCAGATTACTAAGGCTGAATGATTTCCTTCTTACTGAATTACTTATAAAGTAATAGTCAACAATAAAGGACTTTGATAATGTATTAGATAAAAAAAATATTGGCATACCTGTTTAGTGTATAATAATTTGTTGTGAACGTATCTATTTATTGATATATGAAGAAATGTAAGACTCAATCCAGTGAGAGCCTCTGTAAATTTTTGCTTATATGGTACATATGTAGCTATAGGTGAAAATAATACTTCTGGAACTCTCACATGTTGATCACAGAATAGACTTTTTCTGTAAATTTTTGTGTGTTGAATATCTGATAAATTTAACAGCCTGTCTGGTCAAGTTACTAGAATATGTACAGTTATGATTGTTTTTGAAAGCAGAACATCTGTTTAAGTTGCAGATTTACTGTGGTCTGTGATCAGAATTTTTGTAACTTTTTTGACAAACTGAAGTTATGTTCATTATTGGTGTGATGCGACCAGTCTGAACAGCTCTTTATTAATGTAGAGCTGAAAATGCCCAGTGATGTTTTCTTTTTCATTGTAACTAGGTCCTGGAATGTGTTTTGAAATGGCAAAATCCATGTTACAAAAGTAAAATAGCTGTTGAAAGATACAGATGCCAAACAGGCAAAGTTGAACCTTCTGTCTTCCTGGCAAAAATGGCATAAAAACAGAATTGCTAGCTCAAATTCCTGTGTTTGATGGAATTATGATTGAGGCACTACCCTTGTAGTGGCCGTTTCAAGTTTTAATGGTTGGTTATGAGACAAATGCTGGATGCCGGGCGGTAAGTTGATACAGATGTATGTTGACCTGTTAAGCGGATAGCTTGCTTCATATGTAACATTTCATAGCTCATGACTTTATGTATTTCTATATTACATTTAAACACATTTGTTGAGCTGGTTTAAAAACTGAGTTTTGCTGTGGCTAATTTAAGTGTCTCTGAAGGAAGGAGAAAATTTGTCAGAGAAGTTGTCAAGTTTGCCAAGATGCCAGATGCTTAAATGAATTTAATTTTGCATAGGTGTGTTAATTGTATTGTTTATCATCACAACTTCCAATTAAGAAATGGTATTCCTTTAAGAACAGACCTATCAGGTCATTCATGTAGTTACTGCAGTGTACATTACTTAAATGTTTTCACTGATTCTTGTTTTAAGTTAAAGATGAGATGAATGGTAAAATGTACTTGCTGCAAGTATTCATGACTCAAAAGTAATTTCACTTTCTCTTGTGAGCAAAGTGTAAAATAACTGTTAAGAAATTGCTCTTTCTCTATCATTAGAGGAGAATGTAATTGAAAATGAGCAAGTCCAATCAGTAAATGATGCTTGAAGTAGATGTGATACAGTCATGGCATAGTAGACTT
>WEIT01016749.1:0-26122 GCA_013389985.1 Dryoscopus gambensis
AAATTAACATGAAACAGCTATGAAAAAATCTTTAGAAACTGAGAAGAATTTTTTTTAACTGCAGCTGAATAAAAGTTCAATATGCTGTACAACTGTGGCTCAACTCTTTTTGGCTCAGCTCTTGGGTTGTGTACCAGCGTTAATCTTTGCAGTCAGATACTGGCAACCATACTGTGATGATACTGATAAGAATACAGAGCTTTACTTTTCTTAAAATACTGCTGGATTGACCATTTTAAGATACATAGTTGGAAAAAGTCCGTATTAAACACATGGAATGAGTCTGGTGAATAAGAAACCTGCCAGTATTTACTCCTTTGCACAAGAACGGCAGTACTTGGTTCTTCTTGATTTTTCTGAGTCCTTCTATAATGATTTTGGTTGTTAGTCATCAACTGGCACATGTAATTTACACTTTTTATTCTGGGTTTTTATTGTGGTTATGAGTACAATGATCATTCAAAGAGCTTAAATAATTTACATAATATTCTTTCTCTCCATAGGCTTGTGAAGCTGAAAGTATTATGCTTAACTTAGCAGGACAACTCATCATGTTGCAAAGGGATCGATCTGGACCCCAGATACGAGATAAAGATAATAATCCTAATCAAAGAAAGCATGTGAGTAAATGTGTATGGAGTGTTGCATATGGCTTCAAAGATGTCAGTAATTGAAGAAGCTGTGGAAGAGAATGGTCCAGACATAAAGAAAATAGGGCAATAAGCAAGGCACTATCTACACTTACAGACTGAATTGTTAGCTGGAAGTGGATTAGCATTTGCTCATTGTGTTTACTAGTAATGTTGAAATGAAATAGACAAGCTTTAAGAGTAAAGATACTGCCCAAAATTTGGTGTGCACCAATAACAGAAAACCTCTTGTCTGTCTAAAACTGTTCTGTATGTTTATGGAACATTATCATTTTTTGCAGAGTATGTTTACAAAGTTCTTTGAAATAACAGCAATAGAAATCAATTACTGAACTTTTCAATTCTTCTGGGATGATGAAAACCAATTCTGTGTGAAACAAGCACTTTGGGAGAGTGAAATCTGGAAAGTTCAGATAAAGATTTGTCAATTCTAGGTTGGACTTGTGGGCTTACTGAAGAAGCAGAGAGCAGGTTTTTATTTTTCACCTTTATTCTCATCCCTCTGCTTCCTGATTAAGTATTAAGGAGGTTAAAAAAATCAAAGAAATGTCTAGAGTTAACTACTGAGTGGTCTTTTGTCACATGCTAGGATACAGTTAGAGGAGAAGCAGATTTCTTTCTTCTTTGTTAAAAGAATAGCATGTTTGAAGAGAGTACTTCTTAGCTGAAAAGTAGAGTTCTTGTGAATAGGGTAAAAATAAAAGGAGTAATAGATACTGATTTTTTTTTTTTAATTTTTCCTTTTAAATAGCTGCCTTTTTGTGCTCCAGTTGTCCTAGCCCAGTCTGTTGAAAATGTATGGACTACTTGCAGAATTAACAAACAGAAACGCCACTTGTTGGAGGCTCTGTGGCTCAGCTGTGGTGGGGCAGGTATGAAAGTCTGGCTTCCCCTGTTTCCCAGAGATCATCGAAAACCGCATTCCTTTCTGTCAAGACGGATCATGCTGCCTTTCCACATCAACATATACCCATTGGCTGTTTTGTTTGAAGATGCCTTGGTTCTTGGTGCTGTTAATGACACTGTGCTCTATGACTGTTTATACACTCAAACCAGTGCTAGAGAACACTTAGAGGTTCTCTTTCCTTTCTCCATTGTTGAGAGAACCTCTCAGATCTACCTCCATCACATTTTACGCCAGCTCTTGGTTAGGAACCTCGGTGAACAAGCCTTGCTTTTGGCCCACTCCTGTGCCACATTACCATACTTTCCTCATGTACTAGAACTGATGCTTCATGAAGTGCTGGAAGAAGAAGCTACCTCGCGGGAACCCATTCCCGACCCTCTCCTTCCCACTGTGGCGAAGTTCATTACAGAATTCCCCCTCTTCCTGCAGACAGTTGTTCATTGTGCTAGGAAGACAGAATATGCCCTGTGGAATTACCTTTTTGCTGCTGTTGGAAACCCGAAGGACTTATTTGAAGAGTGCTTAATGGCCCAGGACTTGGACACAGCTGCCTCTTACCTTATTATCCTACAGGTAATGGCACCAAATATATTGCAAGACTGCTGATATTTACTAACATTGCAGTATTTTAAAAATAATGTCCTATCAAAGTTGTGCATGTTCAACAGATTTTTAATTCAACAGTTTTCTGTTGATATTATGTCCAGTTATGAAGGGTGGTAAGATTATGCAGTGTAAATAGTTAGTTTACTGTTTTAAATAGGAAAATAATAGCAAGAAATTTGCTGTTTATAGTCTTTGGTATACTTGAATGTGACGCAGTGTGGCTTGATGTAATAGAACTTCTGAGGCTCTACAGTAAAAGCAAATCACTTACTTATGCTTTGTTGCTTGCAGAATATGGAAGTTCCAGCAGTTAGCAGACAACATGCTACTCTCCTTTTTAATACTGCCTTAGAGCAGGGGAAGTGGGATCTCTGTCGTCATATGATTAGATTTCTTAAAGCCATTGGCTCTGGAGAAACAGAAACACCCCCAGCTACACCAACAACTCAGGTTTGTGATGAGAAAAGTAGATACTGTGCATCAGGCCTTGTGTGATTAATCTTCGTGTTACATACCATGTTTGGTCCTTTGAGTGTATGTTTTTGTTTTCTTGGTTTTAGGAACCCAGTTCAAGTGGTGGCTTTGAGTTCTTCAGGCATCGCAGCATTAGTTTATCCCAATCAGCAGAGAATCTCCATAGCAAATTTAATTTGACAAAAACACTGAGTATGCCCTCTGGCCCATCTGGGAAAAGGTAATGTCCTCTCCTTCCCCACTTTATTAGGTACAGTGCTAACTTTCTTAGCAATTTAGGTTACAGGAATAAATTATATGATAGATCTGTTGTAATCTCCTTCTGTATCTTTTGCATTTGTCATTTCACAACTTTTGTATTGTGTCTCGTAACGTTCTTGGGAGAATACATTCTCACACTTGTAAACATATGTATGTGTGTTTGTATGTATACACAGGCACGAGTACAGAGATATTGCTGACCAAAAGACTCTGAAACCACTGGATGTGGTACACATTACATGTGTAGTAATTTAAATAGCTAGTGAGACCACGTGCCTCATATTTAAAGGATCTGTTTTGCTGAAAAATGTATTTTGAACAGCTCACAGCATCACAGTGTACAGTGTGCTGTGCTACTATGCACATCTTGATTTAGCAGTGTGTTTCCAAGCTACAGATAGAACCTTTTATACCTTGGGGTTAGCCCCTCTAAAGCTGCTGTATGCAGACTTGGTATTGATAGATATTACAGTTCAGAAATAGTATTGAACTAAAATTCATTATTATCTTTGCTTTGGCTTTTTTCCCCCTACAGATTTTTAGAACAGTCCTAGCATAAATTCAAATACTCTAAATTAGTAATTTTTAATAGACAATACTATCTTAAAGGTTTTGATAGGAAGGGTTCTAGACCAATACTTGTCTAGTTCTCTAAACTTTGCAACATCATCTGCCTTTTATCTCTTACTTTACTTTTTTCTGCATTGCTGGTAGTTTAATGCTGTATAAATACTGTGCTGTTGTAACTTAAATCCATTATTTCACCTACCTTTTGAGGCAGTGAGATCTTTTAGAGAATACAAACATCAAGGAATAATGGAAACTGCTTTTGCTGTTATATAGAAAGCCCCCCTTCTACTACTCTGGTCACTCGAAGTTCTGCAGTTGTGGCCAACAGCGTTTGTGACTCCACTTTATCAGTGTTTGTGTGGCTGTTCTGTGCTGTGTGTGCAGGTGGAGTAAAGACAGTGACTGTGCTGAGAACATGTACATTGACATGATGCTCTGGCGGCATGCTCGGCGTCTGCTGGAGGAGATCAAGCTGAAAGACCTTGGCTGCTTTGCTGCACAGTTAGGCTTTGAGCTGATCGGCTGGTTGTGCAAGGAGCGAGCCAGAGCTGCCCGCGTGGAGGATTTTGTGTGTGCTTTGAAAAAGCTACACAAGGATTTCCTCTGGCCATTTCCAGTTATACCAGCTTCGTCCATTAATTCACCTTTCAAGAATGGAAAGTACAAGATAGGTACAGTAACATCTGAGTTTGATACGAGCTAGATTTCCCTCATGCAATGCTACATCTGTGAATCTCAATCTGTTCTGCTTGTGTTCAGACAAGATGAGAACAAGCTGAGGCTTGTCATCTGCACAGCTTTCTCACACAGGGTGTATTTTTTGAAGAGATTCTATTTAACATAGACAGTATCTCCTGTGTGATTACTATTTCTGTTGAAATCCCCTGCTTTCTCAGGTGCACTGAATTAGGTATCAGTTGTGCAGATGTTGAACTGAATGTGGAAATTGCTCCAATGTAAATTCTGCTGCAGAGCATAACTAAAATCAGTATTATTATATTGTCTCTAGATAAGGCATTGATGCACTTTTTAAAAATTAAAAAGCAATGTTCCTAATATTTGAAATTGACTTTGTCTTAGAGGGTAAGAACTTTGAAGACTTTGCTGTTAACCCCCTTTATGTTACTGATCTCTTCACCTTAGCTCCTCACAGCAACGTTGACACTCACTCCATATCGCAAGGTTGACATCAGGTGCCAAGTCTCCCTCTGCTTAGTAGCAGAATCATTGTATACTTCTGTTGATGCTAACACTTTATCACATGAGACCTCTTTTATGCCAGTGCTCACTTGAAAAGCTGATCAGAAATTCCTGAAATACCTAAACTTGCTGCATTCCCTTGTATTTCATTGGTCCCCTGAATATTGACTTAGATGCAAGTTTTAGCCTCCTGAAGTTCCTGGAGAGAACTGTCTAAATTTCCTTTTGGATACTTGCATGATTTTTCTATGTGTTTTGATTTTTTTTTTAGCCATGGGAGAGCAACTGCTAAAATCTCAGTCTGCAGACACCTTTGTAAGCATGGAAATGGACACAGGGGTTTCAAACACACCTCGCAGTCGCAGCTGGCTTGGTACTATGAGCCCTTCTCAGAGAGAAATTGACACTGTTTCATCCCATGGACCACACATGCAAGATGCATTCCTTTCTCCTTTGCTGAGTAAAGGTTAGTCGCTCTTCCTTCTATCCGCTCATTGGAAAAATGTGAAGTGTGTGCTTAGATTTTGATACTTGCATGTCACTGCTGTATTATTGCTTCTCAACTGCTGATAAGGAAAATTGAAGGAAAAAAAAAAGGACCTAATGAAAAGTGAATTGAAATTTTTACAACAGAAATATAATGCCCATGTTGTATATCTCTACGGACATAAAGTTGAATATGAGGTAGATATTTGGTCTGTGGTGGTAACTTGAAGTTCAGTATTTTTTCAATCTGGCTAGAAAGTTTGTCCTACGTTGTAGGGGTTTTTTCTCTTTGTCTCTTGCATGGATCAGCCTCTTGCAGGGGTTGGAACAGCTCTAATTGCATGAACTTCCTGCTTTTGGGTTTCTTAAGAATGATATTAGATACATTACTTATTGAAGAAGTTGAGGAGATTTGAGACTCATATAGTTGTATTTTTTGCTATGGCTTTATTTAGCTTGCTTTTTAAAAGCTGTAATGTATGATCAGCTTATTAAAATAGAAAAAGAAGTTTTACTTTTTATATATTTTTTCTGAACACAGAAAGAGATGGGAAAAGTTTGTCGGACCAGTCAAGTCTTTTTTAAATTTAATTTTAAAAATTTTTTATACTTCCTCTTGTCCTTGAGCATAGAGCAACGTTTTCAACAGTATCTAAATCATGGGATTTCCACTCTATTTGGGCAAAGAGCTAAGAACCTAGTGTGAACTAAAATCTCTTTAAGACTGTAGAGCCTTCTGTGAGATTCAGAGCATTTGGAGATCTCTGTCAGTTTGGGCACTGTCTCATTTTTTTTTCACTCCTGTTTCTTTCATCTTTTAAATCTGGAGACTGCAAGAAAATAAGCATCTCTTTTCATTGCACTGATTTTACTGCTGTCTGCCACTGCTGTGCTTTCTATAACCAAGTATATCGGGGTTTTTTTCTGAGCTGGATGAAGACCTTTAAGTTCAATGGACTTTGGTACATGTTTTAAAGGAGTTCATTTCTAAAGAAACTAAATTATTAGTCTTTAAAACATTGCAAGTTGAATTCTAGTAACAATTTCACAAATTACTAATCCAGCACTGGTATTCATGGGCAAGAAGATAATCAAATAACCTTTTGACTTCCTAAACATTTTCCAAGAAAAGATGCATCTGCTTTAATATGGAAATTGTTCTCAAGGGTAGGTGCCTTCATGACTGACCACTGTAACGGTTTTAGCTTTGATGTTACTGTTCCTTTGAAAATTTTGTTACTGCATGTACTCTTGATGTTTTTACTAGAAATACTTCTTTTTGTAATTTGTGCAGGTAAATATTTACATTACAAAGCATTCGAAATCTTCATGGGTTTGCGAGAAGAAAATAATTTGATATTGAAACTTCATTTTAACAAAATTAAAGGTTAAGAAAGCAGAATTTTAGACAGATTATAGCCCTTCCTAGAGTTAATTCTAGGACTATAGTATGCAAGATTGGTGCTTTTATGATGATTGCCAACACATATCCTTTACTGATCCCTTACTGATACTAATTCTCCTGAATTATTTTCACTGGATAGAAAAACTGTTGCATTCCTGCAACAGTAGTTCTGCCATACAGCGTGACAAGAAGAATGCTGAAGCGGGATGGACAATATACCTGAAGTAACTGTGATACACCGTAAAGCATTACTGTTTGTCAATTTTTATAGGAAGTAGTTCAGAAATTCTGAATCTTACTAAAGTAAGTAGTTTCTTTTTTCCCTTATGTTTCTGAGTGTTTTTGATAGGTGATGAATGCAGCATTGGTTCAGCAACAGACCTGACTGAAACAAGTTCTATGGTGGATGGAGACTGGACCATGGTGGATGAAAACTTCTCCAGTCTAAGTTTAACTCAGTCAGAGCTTGAGCAGCTCTCCCTGGAACTGGCCAGTAAAGGGCCACACAAGTCACAGGTCCAGCTGCGGTAAGTAATGATACGTGTGCCTTTGAGACTGAAAATTGCTGGCATGCAGCATTAGGGGAAAGAAACAGTCTACACAATCACGAAAAATAAACAAACAGACTGGGGTTTTTTCCATATAGGTACTTGCTACATATCTTCATGGAAGCAGGATGTCTGGATTGGTGTGTTGTCATAGGCCTTATTCTCAGAGAATCTTCAGTTATCAACCAGGTTTTCAGTATCATGCAGTCCTCTGATATTGATGGAGAAATCTGTCAGAATATCAAGACTGGCCTAGATGCAGTTGAGAAGTGGGCTTCTACGGATTGGTAAGTGTTACTTTCTACCTTCATATTCACTCCACCTGTAGATAGTTTGTTACATAAAAAGTAACTTTGAGTTATCTTAGCCTTAGCTGAAACCTCACTTCAGAGCGTTGTAATCAAAATGGGAAAAAAAGAGCAAAACACAAACCAAACCTGAAGCAACCAGCTTTCCAACTTTTATTGTTTGATTAGGACTGCCTTTTTCTCTTTATTTTTTCTCTTTATTTAAAAACATTTCTGCTTTTCAGGCACATGACAGAAGTACTAATTTTAATTCACTCATGGTGTTCTATCCCATTGTCTTCCTAGCCCTGGGTACAAGCCATTTCTAAATATCATCAAACCACAGATCCAGAAACTAAATGAAATAGTAGAAGAGCAAGTACAGCCTGAAGCATTTCAGCCAGTGAATCCTTCTAAGGCTCCCGAACAAGCAAACCCAAGAGCTGAGGAAAGCAGGACTTCATCTAGCCATGGCACTAATCCTCAGAGTGATGCTGGCAGCAGCAATGCAAGCAGACATGAAGAGGACAAGGCTAAGACAGAGGATGAGGATTCATTCCAAGAAGGCAGTTATGACTGTGTTGTGTCTTAAATGGAAGGTGAACAACTTCCCAAGCATCAGGTGTGAAAGGAAGCAAACCAGCTCTTAGATCTGCTTCCATGTTTTGGATTTGAACTCTTTTTTTAATTTTGTTTGTTTGTTTTGGTTTTTTAATATTTCAATCTTTGGAATTTTTAGTGGGGATAACTAAATATCGGTTTTACCTAATAATTTCAAAAGGAGGCATGATTCTTTTTTGATGCAATCGTCAGACTGCAGCTTTACATTTTGATACTTTAAACAGTGTTGGAGAGACACTGAACACACATGGAGACAGATTCAGCTAATATTCATCAGTACCTTTACATCACCAACACGTTCCGAAGAAACTACTTACATCTTGCTTGAGTTTAAAAGGCGAAGAGGGGATTAAATATAAAAACTGTTTTCTTTGCAGCTTGCCTGCCTAATAAATGTCTGATCAATGCAGTTCAGATTGGTTTGATACCGATATTTTGTATTAAAGGACTGTANTTGGAGGTACTTATATGTATTTGCATGTTTCTAGATGACTAGTAAAGTTAAAGCAGAGTTGCACTTCTTTCTGGATGAGGCATACTTTACTGACCTAACATTGACACAAGGTGGCTTACCTGTTTTTTACTGCCACTTAACAGATCTTGTAGTTGGGTTAAGGGACTGCTGAAGGTTATTTATTTCATTGTAAATTCTTTTCTGATAAATGGATTTTTAAAATGTAAATAATCATCATATACTCTTGCTATGGAAAACTAGTTTAACAGCTCATACTTAAACATTTTTCAAACATTTTATAATATGCATACTTCGAAGACATATTTAACTTTCATACAATGTTATGGAAAGCTGGCTGCAGAAGTCTGTTGCTTTGAGGTACTTATTTTTTCTAGCTGCTGTCCTTATGTAATAACTACCTGTAACAGTATTAATTTAGATATTAGCTTGTTTGTACTGTGCAATCTGAACAAAAATGCAACATTACTCATTTTATACACAATAAATTAGTTTATTTTTTATAACATCACTTGATTACTGACATGGACCAAACTAGTCATTGTAGGGTAGTTATAGCATCTGTTGCTTTTCTAGTGTAGTTACTAAAGGCACATCCAGTTAAACTCTGAAAATTAGGACTATTCACAATTAAGTTTTAAATAAATTGTGGTTTCATCCTCTTTATTTCCTTTGTAGATAAGATCAAGTGCTTTAAAATGTACAAATATTAAACTGTTGCTTTAGAATGGCTTTACTAAGCCAATACAACCAGTACAAGTGCAATAATTGTGAGTATTACTTGGAAAGCTGGAGCTATTAATGAATGCAACTTGAAGTTCATTTTAAGAGTTGAAGCTGAGACTGAAGTTAGAGGAAAGAAACTGGGTTTGAGTCCCAGCATTAAGGTTATTCTGCATTGTAGCTACTGGTTACAGATAATGTCTATCATACCTACAAGCCTGTTGTGACCTGACTTCAGAATTCATTATTGTTTTAAGGGGATAATACTTAAAACTTTTTTATGATAAAGAAACCTACTTAATCTGTGTTAAAAGAAATAAAAACTGTGCTTCAAGTTAATACTTTTCTGTGGTTCTGTGGTAATGATGTAAGCCAAGCCCCTCCTGGTCAGCTTTCTGCTGTTCAGGTTTTGGATCTGTGCAAGTAAAACCATACATTAACTGATATATTAACATTCTTAATATTCATATCTAACTACTGTGCTACTGTTGTTTAGCAGGTAAATCTTTTTAGTTGTGAAAGTTTAGAAGTTTGTACTTCTTTAGTAGTAATTATCTCTATGCAAATCTTATGTGCTGATTTTGTATTTTGATTTCACTGCTGTTATACTTGTAATTAAAAGGCAAATGTATTCAACTTTACTTGAAGTTACTCCCGTGAAAAATAACTATTTCTGACTTCAAGCCGTCCAGGTAGGCCATCTTAGAGAGTTCTCAAAGAAATCACCTAAAGAGGATTGTTTTCTATACTCCTGTGGCTTGTTTTTTACAGGATGAAGAATCAAACTTTAACCTTATTAGTGCATCTTTGAAGTTACATCCACCTGCTGCTGTGAAAAGAGGTGTGCTGGGTTTAGGTGGCAAGGGTGTGGTAGCAAGGGGGACTGTGTCAGACAGAGCCACTTCCAACAGAGCCAGGAAAGCCTGTCAGCCAAGCTGGTGCCTCCTCTCTGTAATGTGTTTAATTAGGCATAAAAAATGCTGTGGGAGATGAGTGAGAAACAGTCCTGCAGGCAGCCAGGCCCATAAGGGAGGAGCAGGAGGAGGTATTCCAGGCACTGGAACAGGGGATTCCCTGCAGCCTGTGGCTCTGTACAAGTAAACACACACAATAAGTGATACACTAACAGCCTTGCTATTAGCATCTTCCCGCTCTGGTACTGCTCAGCAGCTCAGTCCTCCTAGATGATGGGGAAGCGGGCTCTCCACCTGCAACCCACTGTGGAGCACGCTGGAGCACACACCCACAGTGGCAGCCTTGGAGCACCCACACTAAGCAGGTGGGTGGAGGAGCACTGAAGGAACTGCAGCCCTAAGAGCCCACACAAGAGCAGGTTTCTGGAACGAATTATGGCCCACAGGGGATTCATGCTGGAACAGTCTCTTTGTGAAGGACCACCCCAGCAAGGGCAGTATCCACTTTGAAGCAGTTTATGAGAGACTGTATCACATGAAGCGGACCCTGTGCTGGAGTAGGGCAAGAGTGGGGAAGGAAGCAGAAAGGAAATGTTACAGACTGACCATGACCTCACCCTTAACTGACCATCCCCAATCCTTCTACACTACTGTGGGAGAGAAGGTAGAAGAGTGAATCTGGGAAGGAAGGGGAGGTTGGAGGAAAGTGTTTTAATTGTTATCATATTTTTATTTTAATTGGTAATAAATTACTTTTCCCAAGGCCAGTTTGCATCACCTGTTGTGGGTACCAGTGAGTAATGTCTCTTGTCTCAACCCATGAATTTTCTCATCCTATTTTCTTTTCCTGGTCTGCTGTGGGGAGTGTCAGAGAGGAGTTTGGTGGGTACCCACTAGCCAGCCAGGGGTAACTCACCACAAAAGAAGATTTAGGCATCAACAACTCTGCACTTTTAAACTAAAGATAGGAAAAATGGGACACTTATCCAGTTGAGGATCAGCATCTTTTTATGGAATTCCAGCATGTTGACACTTCTCACTTTGTGTATCCAGGCCACAGAAAACTGGCCAATGTCAGATTTCCTCTTTCACAACAATTTGCATATCAAGTTCTTATGTGTTTCTCATCCTGTGCAAAACTAATTGCCTCAGAAAAACAACAATACTCAATATTCCTTGCTACCCATTTCTGAAGATAATTTTTCACAATCACTTTTGTGAACCCAAGTAAGGTAGTTTTTCCCTCAGCGTGTTTTAGGCCAAAGAAACCAGTTCAAGTAGTCTTAGAGCTGAAGTGTCTGTATGCTACAGGTTAGAGACATACTGTTAAAGTAAGCAGAAATAGCTGAACTCATAATCTAGCCAGAACCTGTAAAAAGAGGTCCTTTTCATAGTAAACTGAGAGTAGAAGTTGTGATATTATAAAAGATGACGGGTAACTTGCTGAGGGTGGTAAGCTGGCTTCAACTGAAGGAAGGATTTCCCCAAGTACAGGGGAAAATACAGGCTACAGACACAACTTACTGTCTCAGCTTGTTTCCTGTCCTAGAACTGAAGACTGTTGAAGTACTCTAGCAGGCAGTGACAGAAACAGCAGTGTAGGGTGAGTGGCCTAAGTCATCCCAGTGTTTAAGCACAGAAAAGAGAGATACAAACTTGTTGAGTGTTCTGTTTATCACCTGGCCCCTGAAACAGGAAACTCCTCGGGCTTACTTATTGAGAGAGCATTGAGAGACGACTTCACAAGTCCACAGCTGGAGCCTGAAGCTATTCACAGCAGACACAAGGCACCCAACTCCTCTTTCCTAACTTTTTTCAAATTATTGTCTCCTATCCAAAAAATTCCAACCCCCCAAAAAAACCCCAACAAACACAAAAGAATAAAACAAAACAAAACAAAATCCCAAATAGTACAAAACAAAAACCTCAAACCAAAACCACCCAAACAGAAGAAACCACCACCTCCTCCCCTGAAAAGAACATCCCCAAATAAATTGTGCATGGGCAGCTTTCTAAGATGGTTACTCAAATTCACCTGTATAGTCACTGGCTTTGAAGCTTCTATTTGTTCCATTCTCAGAACAGGCTGAAAGAACTGTTCCTTTTCAGATGAATTACTGCTTGTGTTTAAGACTGATTCTTTCAGCTTTCTGAAACTGAATTTTTTTAAAAAGGTGTTTGCTGAGGACCACTGATGCTTGACATCCTGCTTGAAATAGACAGTAGTGGCTAGATCCCCCTTAACTGGTTTGTACTTCCTGCTCAAGACTCTGCTTTAAGCCTGTTCTTAAGCTGCACCCAACAGCTTTGACAGAAATACAAAGTGCTGCAGCCCAACAGAACCTCTTCTGCGGTGAAGAGGGAAGCCTGTCTAATTTCTAGGACCAATTTATCCTCTAAGACTGGAGGGGATTTTCATGAACGTTGAGAATGCATATTTTGTCTTCAGAATGGAAGGCACAGTTACATAAATTGACACTAACCACAGAATTCAGGTTTACTGATCTCACATCTTCCTCCCATTCTCCACCAAGACACATACTAAGTTCTAAGATGGGTCATCCTGCAGGCCCCCCCTCCAGATAATTATCAAAAGTCAGATTAGGTTTAGCCCTCAAGGGAGAAAAGTACAGAACAGATTTGCCATGCAGACAAAATGTTCTTCAGCTGTGTCCCACTGCTACAAATAGCTCTGTATAGACTTGTTAGATCTTGTCTATTTGATTAGTGTTTTGCCAGGAGGACTGCAATCCAACCAAGATTGAAGACATTACAGACAGGTCTTACTAGCACAGAACAGCCCCACTCAGCTCAACAGTCTCTCAGTTTGTATACGATAGCTGAAATGTTTCTGCTCATTGTACCTATCCCAACACTTTATTCAAATGCATACTTCTACTTGACATCAAAGATCTCGAAGGTATGGTGACCCACTATAATGATGCAGTAGATTCTATAACCACAACACGTAGAGGCCTCCTTTGCTTAAATGGATAGTGCTTAGTACTCCGAGAGCTTCAGAAATATGTGTTTTAATAGAGAACACAGATTCTCAAAGCCATCAAAACCAGGGAAAAGCAGCAGAAGAAAGCAATTTAGAAACTGCTGTGGATGTAAATTTTTTTGGATGAGCATAGTTGATTCTAATCAACTGTTTACTGCCTCCACTAAGAATAAATGATTTTTCTATTCTATGGCCTTGTTTCCTTAAAGTTACCAGCTGCTTGCATTTTATACACTTCAAAGAGTAAGACACACAATGCTTTTTTATGAGAAATACTAACCCACAGTAGCAGAACACTAATCTGCTTGTACTTGAATGGGGAAGCAGATGGACACAAACAGCAACATTTTCGATCCTGTTTTTCTCTCTGTGAACAACAATAAATCTGGTCTCAACCATCAATTTTGCAAAGAATACTTAGCTTGGCTACCAGTGACTCTTCTGTATCACATCTTATTTCAAAAACCACCTTTCTCTCCAGGAAACCAGCCAGGACTCCCATTTTAACTTTTCTCAACTCAGATGATTTTTGCGTTCTTCAGCCAAGCTTATCTTCCACACAACTCTAAAACCAGCTGTCTAACCCAGCACCTCTTAGCAGTATTTCTACTCCAAGCTCAAATAAAACATTGCTGCAATGAATGAAAACAACTCAAATGTACCTTTAATCATGCTAAAAATCAAGTTTCACCAATCAAGTTTTTCTTTTATTTACGAAGACAGAAATTTGCAACAGACCAGACATATCTCATAATTAAATTATTTAACAAGGATTAAATCCTGAGACAGCAGAAGTTATTGCTCCACTTAAAATTTCAGAAATTGCCAACAGGCATTTTTATATTTTTGGCTCCCAGTATGAATTCTTCACACAACACTTTCAAAGCTTTAAATCAGAGGCAAAACACAAAAATCAAAACTGAGGAAGATGGTAAATGTCAGTGCAGCTTGAGTTAACTAGCTGTGCATCAGCTAGAGTACAGTACAACACATTCGCTGAGATTCAAGACACATGAGTTTTAGGTCATAACTCTGATTTTCAAATCACTAATAGCACTTTAATTACAGGGATTGTAGTTTCAAATCCGATACAATCAAGTGAGTGATGATTAATGCACATTAATGTATAAACCCACAGGTTTTAAGATACTGATGGCCAGTTCATTATGATTACAGTAATTAAACCTCTTACCCTAGTCCATGAGTGAGCTGACAATCTTTGTGAATGTCCCTTGCAACCAATGACACTAGTTCCTTCCACTATTACACATAATTACAGAACAATCCGAAGGAAAAATACCTGACTGGAGAGTTGTTATCCATCGCAGCTCACACAAATTAACTGCCATACTTTCTTTCACGTGCTCTGCGAACTTACCAGGACTAGCACGTTTCTACTCAAAATGATGATGCCTGCACAAAATCTGCTCTGCATGACATTAGGCAACACTCATGAGATGAAAAAAAAACACTAAAATTTGTAGCATGGTGTTGATATAGTGAAATGTTTCATATATAATTTGGAAAAAACCCATGAAGTTCCTTCAGATACACTGAGTTCTCTGAATTTCAGAAATTACCTTTAACTACTAACCGCTACACTAAAAAAACCCAAAAACCTGGTAAGTATAAAAAAAGAGGTCAGTAGCTTCTGATTTCAAAGCTCGTCAATTAGAATTGGAAGATACTCTAAAACACTCACAGTCATTTATAAAATCCATCCTGTGAAAATAAAAGAAGAGCAATCCAGACATATTAGACATCTTTTTAAGATTACTCTTTTAGGTACTTTTCCTTATGGAAAGCAAACCTTATTTTAAGAAACAGTAAAATGTATTAGCAAGTGCAATACTGTCACACTACCAAAAATCTCTCCAGAGGAGATACGAAAATTAGCCAATTCTAATAAATTGGAAGGTAACTTAAAATTTAGAATCGATTAACTGTAAGACATCCACATAAAGGAGTGCCGATTTAGCACTCTTACATATGAGAGAGCAAGTCACATGCTCGTGTGCTGATAGTGAAAGATCCCAATAGGAACAAATCCACAAGATGGTAGTTGGGTTGAACTTAGGCACACATGCTATAACATCTAAGAGACAGGAAAAGGGGTAGAACTAGGTTTTTTAACAGCAANNNCAGCAACATACAATTTGGATAAACAATTACAATATTCCATCATAATATTGATTTCTCTGCATTGTGCATTTGCCAAGGACTCAATGCAACCTATGTGAGCACCATAGCTTTCAGTGACTTCATCCAGTGACAAAAGTAATGCTCAGGACTTTTCCACCTCGGCCCTGCTCCCACAGGAACAAACTTCTTTTAGCTGGAGATCTGACTTGAATAGGACGGAAAGGATTGGTAGGTGATACTCCATGTATCTGTGAAGTACGGTTGTATTTTACATAGCATCAAAATAACACCATGAAGCCCTTCCATTACAATTGCCACCATTTTTGATGCTAATATTGCCTCATCAAGTGCAGTTTTCATTTTAAGAAACACACTAGCCAAACTGCCACTTCAGTGGAAGAGCCAAGGTGAACTGCATTCATGTTGACAGAAAAGTATCATTATATCCCCAAGATAGCAGCAGTCTTTAAGTAGTCAAACTGCCAAAGAAACACCATTTGCTGAAGTATTTTAAATTCTTGCTGAAGTCTCTGGCATCTGGTTCGAAAGTGCTTGCCACAAGAGCATTCTGTGTCAGAGATAACCCTATCAGCTCTGCAGCATTGCTGCCAAAATTAAAAGACAAAAAGGTCGTAAGTACAGGACCAGCCAGAAGAAAACGTCCAGTTTGGAAACCTGTCCAGTAAGGCATAGAGTTGAGGTGACTTTTGATCTTCCCCAAAAAAGTAATGTGCTGCTATGGCAAGGGAGACTATTCCATCAGAATGCTTTTCTGGGGCCTGAAAGTGAGAAAAGGACAACACAGTCTTTATGATTGTTCATGACTTTTCAACATGAGATCAATTCAGATGCACTTTTCTACAGACAGTACCTATGCAACAAACTTCATCCTGCAGTTCTTTGTCCCCTGTGTTAAAATACTTCCTATCTTCAACATATCAGTCTGATTACATGACAAGTTCAATTTGAAATGAACTGGCAAACATACTCAGATCACAGTGTCTCTGATGTGTTACACAGCTTCCACGTGCCCCAACTTCAGCATTTGTATCTGTCTGTTTTGCTGACAAATCAAGATACAGACTCCCAACACAGTATTTACACTGATCCTTCTACTGCAAGTCCTGAGGATATACAGCCCTTTCTGTCCAGCTTTGCCTCTATCAGTCTCGCAAGGCTTGTCACACTTGAGACTCCAGTCTGCCTTATCGAGTACTCTTTGAGGATTATTTGTGTTTAGACTGCCTGGTGCAGGAAGGAATGAGGGACTTTCTGAATTTTCAAAGACACTTGTAATATTCACTCAAAGGATAAGCTACTGTTAAACCTATAGTAAAAACATACAGATCTGCAAAAAGTTATTCCTTTGCAAGTTAGAAGGGTGGGGAGGCAGATCATAAATCCCACTGAAATAGCAAGGCTGGAAGCCTTGCTTACCACTGAAAATAATGTAAAATAAAATTTTGAGAACAAAGCTTTTACAACTCTCTTCAGCTTCAACACTGGTACATTTTCCACCAAGGACTCTGTAATTTCTCAAAACTCAGCAAACAAGGGAAGAGAAAGGGAAAGGGAACTATTCATATTAATAAAAATCAACTCTAAAATAACAGTAGTAAAGATAAAACTTCAAGAACTGTGAGGTTAAGATGGGAGAAATCCAAATTTATGACCAAAGATCATGGAGAGAAGAAAAATATTTTTCCCTTGGCTGTTTGTCAAGTTGGCAGACTACTCACAGAAAATACATAGGAGCTAATCTATAAAGCTGATATATTAAGAGGGATACCAGAATTAAGATCTATCAAATAAAGCAAAGCTTTATTTACTATGACATTTTTCACACAGGAATGCAGCCATGGTGGGAAGAGGGCAGACCAAGGCATCACCAGGTTTCCAGCAGCACTCACCGTCATTTCTACCCAGAAGAGCCAGGGAGCCGCGTGCAGGCCGCGGGAGTAGAACACGAAGTAGTCTCCCCCCAGACTGGCAACCGGCATTCCATCCCCAAGGGACCAGCGGGATAGCGCCGACCCCAGGCGCGGCCGCACGTACAGGGACATGTGGCTCGGGCCTGCGGGGAGAGAGATGTGTGTCCACATGATCAACAGGAGAGGCAGGATAACCATCTGCTTTCCCACAGAACAGCACGTCATCCTTGCATTACTATTCGTGTCTTCCAAAGCATGATAAAAATGTCTTTTCTACAGAAGACGCTTCAATTTTTGCTAAGCACTGGGATAAGTGAGATGATGATGTAACAGAGGAATACAGGACGTTTTACAATACTAATATAATATAGTCCTATATATACTAACATATAAAATGCTACAAGATGCACTTTTAGAAAGGACCTGCTGTAAAACAATCAAGACTTACTCAAGGCAGACGAGGTTATCAGTCCCAGAAGTAAGAACTGCACTCACAGCCTCTAGTGTGCTATGAAACTGAATTAATTCATGCTAATCTTACAAGGCTTACTATCTTGAGAATGGCACTGGAACCTGCAGTACTGGAGTCAAAGCCTGATTTATTATGAGCATAAAAATAAACACAAATCATAAACCAGAAGCTTCAGTCACTCACCAGATACTTCAAAGCTTAACCTCACAAAGTTCCTGGGCATCAGCTCCTTGGACAGAAGTTTAAACTGAATGGGGCTTCTCGGCAAAATTTCTGGAGCAGGGAGATACCAGTTTTTCCTGTGGAGAAAAAAAAGTTTCAAGTTATTCTCAATGCAACACCCTGATCTACTAAACATCAGAAGACAAGAAGTTTCTCTAAAGTACAGCTGACTGTGCTGCTACTACATGAAATATTCAAAAGGTGTTGATTCTAGCAGAAGGCAGGTAAAATCAGCTTCTGGCCAGACAAATATTTAAACAGCATATTAACAGAAAAACAGTCACCAGTGTATTCATTCATTACCTTCATCGGCCTTAATTTACAAAACAAATGAGTGAGAATATTTTCAACTTCAAACAGTTACACTTTTGCTCACAAGATTCTCAAGGTGTGAGAAATAGCCACAGCAGCTGGTTTTCTTCCGTGGAGACCTGCTACTCTAGATATCCTCTGCTGTCACCTGCGGTGAAGGAGGGAAGAAGGGAGGAGACATACATCCTCCTACTCTGAACTGCCCTTACGGAGGCCTCCTCCTTCACATTTTCCTCCACCGGTGCTTACATCTATTTTCCACACATCAACTTCTACAGCTCCTGCAGCAGATCCTGCTTGCCTCTTGCAGAGACTCTGGCAGGAGACACAGCACCTAGGCCGAAGCTCGTCTTCTGAAGAGGAAGGATTATTTACTTTTAGACCAAAATTATCCTTAATTTTTCTTCCCTTACGTAAGTGAAATTGCATAAATGACCTCTATACTTTGCAGTAAAGTGCTCAAGTGAAGCAGAGTTCACACCAACCGGAACATGAAATGCACTGGCAGAATCCAAGGAAGGCCACAGAAGGGAGCCTGCTCCTCGCACGCAGTTCTAATGGTGTCATTGATTTCAGGTACATGGGGAGTTAGGTGAGATATTCCATTATAATCAAACCCATTAATCCATATACCAGAGTCACTTTTAACCACATTTCCGTCTATATCATGAAATCTTCTGCTTGTGTGCTAGAAGAAAAAAAAACAAACACAGAAAGATGACGGAGCCTCTGGAGTTGGCAAGAGTTAGACGTGATTCCGAAATATCCTCCGTGTGAATCCTTGAGGTCTACTGCATTTTCAGTATGCACTGAACACATATCTGAGTATTTATGAATATAAATGCAAGAATTACTCAGGTAAGATACATACCATCAAAACACAATCAGAAGATGACTCTGACTGTTTTAGCCCACCTCAAACCACATTCACTTTCTCAATTACCATCGCTTATACAATTCACCCACTTAAAACCCCCTAAAACACCCTGCCCCTCTGACACAGATGAGCTGAACATTGAGACTGAACAAGGGAAACATCAGCAATCATTTCAAATCCAGGAATAATCATTAGAGCTTTTAAATCAAGAAAGAAAGGAAATATTACTCTTTCTGGGATGGAGGAGGTGGGAGAATTAAGCCTTGAAAAAAACCAAACACTCTTCCAACCAAAAGAGGCAATACAACATGCAAAGCTTTTCTTACCTGGAGAAAGACTCGCTTGGGCTTTGGATTAGCTGCATCAGAACTGTAAGGAAAGAAGATTCCACTACAAACGAGAATCAGAGTGACTACAAACACAGTAGTTAAAGTTACTAGCGTCGTTTTTGTACTTTTGACAAGGTAAATGAAGTTAATCTAGAGAATAAAAAAAACAGTCCAGTTATAAAACTGCAACACTTAAGATATAAGACACTACTTGTATAACTCTAAAATTCAATTATGGATTTGAAGGTACATTAAAAAGACATTAATTGCAAGTACCACCTCATACAAGACACTTCTTTTTAATATCAGCATTCAAAACTGAGATTTTAAAAGCTGATTTATTTTATAAAAAATGAATAAAGTGAGTACTTCCTGGAGCTTTCCAAACTTTCCTGTTTTTAAAACATCTGCCAACAAAAAAAACCCCAGAATCTTTCCAGGTTATATGGCAGCAGAAAAAAACCACAAACCTGAATATTCTTTTTGAAGTTTGTACATGTATCATTCAGTCATATACTACACCTAAAATGAATCTCTGCTCAAAATTCAGCGTTACATTTCATATTTTACATCAGTCTTTACCACATCATCATAGAGCAATAAAAGTCCCTCTTCAATGACCTTTCTTTGACTAACACAACACGGCATCTTTGACACACTTCCTAGAATTTTCCTGCAACATTTAGGATACCGTCAAATTATCACTAACTTATAGTATTAATTTTAAAAGCCTTCTTATTCTAAACTCTAGATAAAGTTTAAGGGTTTTAAACAACATTTACAAATTCTACTTACGAAATAGGAAGACAGGATCATAGTGAAGATTACAATAAATCCTGCCAACACCATATCTGGTGGAATTTCTGAACCACTTCGTCCCATGACAGGTGTAAACATTTCAAATACAGTCCAACTAAGATACAGCATATACAGATAGGGAACAAACATCCCCAGCATGTACATCGCAATAAACTTTATTGTGGCACCTATAGGGGACAGGAAAAAACAAAACACAAAAGAAGTAAAAGCTTAAAAGGACATAAACACGCAGCTTTACTGACATATCCACAATACTGCCGCAAGACCCAATACACAATACTGGTCCTCATCTCTGATGTGGATGTGGAAAGGAGATCTCATTTTGCATAGCCAACACTAGTATAACTTTCAAAACCACCACAAAATTAATCTTGTTTTACAGAAAAAATTTGAACAGGTTTTCTGTCTCAAGCATTCTTTAGCTATTGCAGTATTTTTTATGAACGTTTACAGTTCATCAAAATTCTGATCACTTATTAATATACCACATACTGTTCTTTTAGCCTCAGACATGAGATGTTTTTCAGTGTATTTTTTAAAGTTTCTCACACTTTCAAACTGTCTTTAGTTCAAGAACACTTTTTTCATTACAAAAATATGACTTAGTTAATTTGACTACTCAAAGTCAATGTTTCTTTTGCTTAAATAAGAGTACAAGTAGAAGTTTTGAAATACCATTTCCACCCCTCAAAACCCATACCTTTTTGGCTGAATTCCTTGTGGATCATCAGCTTAGTGAGTAAAGGAAACGCTACCCACAACGTACAAATGAATGCTGAACAAAGGCCCATCTGAGTTATCACAGCCAATGCTATTGACCAAATCATCAATGAGGCGTCAAAAAAAACATCTCCCAGGTACTGTTCATTCATATTCTGTAAAAAAAGAAGTAAATACGCTTAATTACTGTGCACATTCCACAGATCCCATCTCATGAGAACACATAGAAAAACCCATATTCCTTGTATATAATTGTTTTCCTTGGGCAAAACTATTTTGACAAGCATCATCTCACCATTCTCTTACCATATAGAATTATCCATGACAGTATATTTTTTATCAGTTTTCTAAATCTGCTGACATAACATGAAAAAGAGATTACATGGGCTGGGGCAGAAGGAGGAAGGAAATGTATAAATGACAATACAAAAGAAAACACAATGCTAGTGTTTCAGGCAAAGAAACAAAAAAAAATGTAACAAAGCATAAATGACATAATACCGTGAAAAAGTTATCTGTACCTCCTGAGAATATAAGCTTGCTTTTGAACAGCAGCTGCTAACAGACTTCTTACACAAGCACTGTTGTTAGTGCACAAGTATCATACTGGTGCCTTTATAGGTCATGCCACAAGCTGTCACTTCAGAAGTCTGCTTATTAAAATATGCTATTTGCTTTGAATAAAAGACATCATAGGTGAGATAACACCAGACATGTTTCAGAGGAAAAAAAAAAAAGAAATTTAACCATCAAAAATGTGATTTGCTTTGGTTTTGTCTTTTTTTTTTTTTAAGTTTACATGAGCAATGCTCCAGTGTTTGCAGTGCAAGATTCCTAACTGCAAATCCTGCTGGTAGCAAGAAGGACTGCTTGGATGAACAAGCACCTACTTCAGTTTTGGGGTAAGAAGGAAAAATAGGAGGAGAGTGAAGAAACATAGATGTTGCCAAACATATTTCAACACATAAAGCTTATCAACTTACAAGTTGTTGAGTCATCAGTAGGCACTGCCTCTGATAGCCAAGGAAGATACTGGCTTCCAAAATTTTTATGCAACTTTTATGTAAAATGCAAGTTACAGAAACAACATTACTGTACACTGTGGTGCAAGCTACAGCATGCTACACTTCTGATTTTGAGATGGCTGATCTGATGATTAGGCAGTCAGTAGGCATGAAGTAGATCCAGAGCCTGAAATGTCTTAACGGCTAATGCAAGTTATCAGCCAGCTTATCAAGAAGACTTGAAAATGGTAACATTGCATCTATTTTATAAACGGCTCATCTTTTCCGCAAAGCGACAACACCAAATACATGTATTTGGTAACATCCACGTACCAGTTAACACCCCCCTTCCCCAAAAAATTTTTAAAAACCTCACTTCCAGAGAAAGACATGATGGATCCTCTCAGAACTTTTCATACAATCAAATATCACAAAGTTTTTTAAACTTTTTCAAACATTTGTATTTGGCTGTCAACTAAGGCTCCTAAATTCCCTTGTCCAAAACTCACATATTAGGCCAAGAAGATAAGCAACAGCAAGCTGAATGACTAAATATTACTGCACCAAAAACCTCAGATTAGCAGGCCTGAGTAGAGCCTCTGCCCTGGAAGAGTGTCATCTATCAGATACCTCAAGACCATTTGTATTTAACACAAAACCATATGGGACTGTTATCATTTATAATTATGAAAATATCACACAAGTTAAATCACATTGGTTAGTCCATGAAAAAGAATCCTAAGCAAAACAGGTAGACAGACAGCAATGGAAAAGTAACACACACCAAATCCTCACTGAGCCTTGCAGCGGCCTAAATGACTTTTACCTATTGCAGAGAACACAGACAACTGACAGCTCTATTCCATCTCCAGCTGTGGTCAGAACAATTATAAATCAGAATAATCACAGAATTGTTTAGGATGGAAAATACCTTTGAGACCATTTGACTCCAACCTAGGCATTGCAGAGCCAATGCCATTGGTAAACCATGTCCCTAAGTGCCACATCTAGACATCTTTTAAATACCTCCAGGGATGGTGACCCAATCCCTTCCCTGGGCAGTCTTTTTTGGAGCTTGATAATCCTTTCCATTAAGAAATCTCTCTTAATATCTAACCTGAACCTCCCATGGCATCACTTGAGGCCAGTTCCTCTTCTCCTGTCCCTGGCTTCGGAGAAGAGACAGACTCCCATCTGGCTACACCCTCCCTTCAGGCAGTTGCAGAGAGTGATAAGGTCTCCCCCTGAGGCTCCTCTTCTCCAGGCTAAACCCCAGCTCCCTCAGCTGCTCCCCACAGAACTTGTGCTCCAGACCCTTCNCCTTCCTGTGGCCCGCTTTCCAGCCACTCTGCCCCAGCCTGTGGCACTGCCTGGGGTTGCTGTGACCTAAATCACAAAGGCTCCTGCCTTTTTTCTGAAGCAGCTCCTAAAGGTCAAGGCTGCCTTAAATCACATAGCTCTTACTTCTCTGATTTAGCAGAACAATCCCTTATGTTTAGATGAGTCAATTTTTTACAGCGACATTTTAAATACTGAAAACTTTTTGCAATTTTTTAATCAGCTCAAAAGGTAGGTCTTCCACACATTAAACACCTCATTGCCCTTTGACAGTAACAACAAAGTCTTGCCCACCTTGTAGAAGAACTTCTTGGCTAGCATGTGCACAAGAATGAGCTTAGCCGCAGCTGCAGTGCCATAGAGTGACACAGAAACATAGAAATGGGTGTACCAAGAAAGAGCCCGTCCAATGATGGAGACAAACACTGCCACCATAAGGACTGCCACCAGTGTGCACACCCAGCTCGTCAGGGTTAAGCTGAATGCAGTAAATAACTTCTTCAGGTTATGAACAGCTATGAAGAAGAAAAAAGAAGTTTCATTCAACACTTGTGTATTCCACTGCAGACTAACACCAAAATTTTAATTATCCCACAGTGTAACTACTTTAATGACCAAAATAAAGGGGTCCCCTGTGAAGACATCTTAACAGCATGGTTTACACCACTCAGCCTATTTCTTTGCATGTATATTTGCACACATCCCCACTGCAAGGCTTATTCCCAAACTCCTGGTGTATTTTGCAGATTACAGCTTTTGTGATAGCAAACACTTTACTAGGAAACTGGTGGAGCCACAGTTACATTTCGAAGTATACAAAAAAGCCCAACAAAAAACACAACAAAAACCTCAAAACAAAACCAAACCAA
The DNA here is from genome assembly GCA_013389985.1 of Dryoscopus gambensis. NCBI lineage: Eukaryota > Metazoa > Chordata > Aves > Passeriformes > Malaconotidae > Dryoscopus > Dryoscopus gambensis. Next base: position 24,164 of record WEIT01016749.1, read on the forward strand.
CCCCCTCTGCAAATAAAACCCCACCAAACCAAACAAACCACAAAAAAACCCACCCCAAAGCCCTGTACCCCCCCAAAAACCCCCAAAACAAAATTTGAGTTGTTTTTCTTGTAATATTTTCTTACTCCAAAAATGTTTTCTGGATTTTCAGGAAGAGATCAGTGTGTTTTCTTAAGGTTTTTTAACGGGTCTGTTCCTACACATACTAAAAAGGTCTAATTAGAAGACTTAAGTTGGTTTGCACTCTCTATTAGCTTTGCTGTCATTTCCCCCATTTTTTGTCTTCTTTCCTGGCCCTGTCTATAGACAGGTGTTAAACATGATTCTGACACCTTATCTGAATTAACAAAATAAAATAATTATATGGATACTAGGCAATTTTTTTTTCAATATCCAGATCTTGAAAAGATTTAATTTTAATCTTCATGAAATGATAAGAGACAAAATCATGATTCATAAATGATAGATATCTAGGCCTATCATATTCTTCCACCATCATAAATATTCAGATGAGAAATTTAAACACAAAGCAACTCCTGTGGCATGCTGCACACCTAAAATTTATTTCTGAAGTTCAGCTGAAGAGATGCTGTAATGGCCTGAGCACTTTTCCACCTACACTTTTTCATCTAGTCATTGCTATTTGCTAAAGAGTAATGTAACTGAAAAAAAAAAAAAGGCAAAACAAAAAACCAAACAAAAAACAAACAAACAAACCCCCCAACAAACAAACAAAAACACAAAAACAACCTAGACTTACCTCTGGGTTTTGGCTGTAATACTTTTTTGCTTAAATAAAAAAAAGCAATTGCTGCTGTAATATAGTTCATAATTGTGCCAACACGAGCAGGATAAGCCAGGACAAATAAACCAAGTATATCAAAGAACACAACATTTCCATGTCGATACTCAAAAGATTTAGCCAACTTTTCTGATGTTGCTAGGTATTTTAGGACAGCTAGAATATTGTCACCTATTAAAACAGCAGATAGACAACATAATTAATCAAGGTTGATAAATTACCACACAGTATTTGTTTTTTACTATAACCATTCTGAAAAATTGTACAGAAATATCCTCAACAAGGACATGAATACACAAATGATTATTCTCAAACTGGTATTTGACAGTACACACAGAACAGTGTTTTCATGAATTAATCTATCCAGCTGTCAAAATAAGTACACTTGGGAATTCTCATGCACTTAGACACTATTGCAATGCAGGGAACAGCCAGGCTTTCAGCCCATAACCTCTTCTTCACTTCTAATATTTAGCACTGGACTTGAAGACTGACCCATAGAAGAGTTTATAATTTCCCAATCTTCCTCCTCTTCTCCTCACCACTGATCCCTCCAGGTTTCAACACCTATGAACTACCTGCCTTTCTTTCCCTACATGACTGTAAAGACAAGGCCACTATTTTCCTTTGTAGCCTACAGGCACCAATCACCTTTTCCTTTCCCACAGTACAGCCAAAACAAAGTAACCAAATGAGAACAATCATTCTCAACTTTCACTTAGCTTTTACTTACTAGACCATTAGAAGTTCTTACTGGCTGTAAAGTGTCTTTTTTTTTTTTTTAAATCTGTGATATGTTCAGCAGGATGAGTTCTACATAAAACCATCAGGACTACGACAATCATCTTTCCAATAGGAATTTAAAAGTGTAACTTTCTGTCCTGCAGCTAAATTGGTGCAAGGAAGTGTTTAAAACCCTTATTCACGTTGGTCATCTAAGTTGGTTTTACATAAACTTAAAGAATGAGTGGTCAAAATCCTGAATGCATTTAGGATTATGCTAGCTCCTCCTGGGAAATTAAAGGTCTTTGTATTTCCTTACTGTAGTCTGTCTAATGAGCACAACCTGTTGTAGGAAAGAAATCCAGTTTACCTAGTCTGTGTGCTACCACATAAGTTTTACTGAGATCCAGTCTAATATAAAAAACCTCTGTTGG
>WEIT01016758.1:811-11344 GCA_013389985.1 Dryoscopus gambensis
CTACAAATTCTAATGAAAACTTTGGCTTGAATTCCCAGTTTTCACACTGGCTTGTGATAGCTTTCTCTCTCAAGTGTGGCTCTTTTCTGGCAAGAGAAGATCGCCAGGAGGATTGGTCAGTGGATATTTATGAAGTGCTTTGAAGTAAAATAGTGCTCAGTATTTGTGTAGGTAATTCCAAAGCTCTTGGCTAAGGTTTCAAGTCTTTGGAAAATAATCCTTTAAAGCTAAGAAATTTCAACTTCCTCTATTGTCAGTGGACAGACCTGATTTTGAGAATAGATTTTGAATTTCATTAAAAAGAAAATGAGCATTCATTGGAGTCTGGGAAAAGACATAATTCCTGCCAGATTTTAAAGAAGCCTTATTCATACAGTCAGTGTTTGCTTTTGGTCAAGGTGTGCAGTTAAAATTTGCACCCAAGTATGAAAAACTCAAGATGTCATCCAGTCCACAAATTCTGAGCCTCCAGATTCTATGTCTTGGACACACAGGAAGCGAGTCTTACTTTAAGTTCTCTGGACAAGGAAAAGAGGTAAATAACATTGAAAGCAGAAAACAGACTTTCAGCAGTACCTACCTCCCTTCACTGACTACAGAGGGAAATTAAGACTTCTATTCTGGTAGAAAAAATTCATTTTGCAATAAATTTTTAAGCACAAATTAGGTGATGAAATTAAACAGGACATTCTACAATTCTCCAAGAAGAAACATTTCCAGAGGATCCAGGAGACTGAATTATCATTTTCCAGGAGACTGAAAACCAACTCCTTGAAAATCTTCAGCCCAGATGCAGAAAGAACTCACTATTCTGTCCCTCATCTACTCACACTTAGTCAATATTGCAATTTCTTTCCATATCTAAGAAAAAAAATCAATTTCAGAAGATGTTAAATTCTTTTAAAAGTGGGGCTCAGTGGGCTCTAGAGATCCAGAATATTGGAGAAAAATTAATCCAGCTATTAATAAAGGCATAATCACAGAACCATAGATAACCATTGCATTGTTATAACTGCACTGTGTTCAAGTGCTTCAAATTTTTTAAAACAGTTAATGTCAGTCCTTTTAAATGCTATAGTCTGCTTCAGGAACTTCTTGTCTTTCTTCCTTCCCCCTATCTTTCTCTCTGTCCTTCAAAGTCTTGAGATCTGCTGGCTCTGCTCCTCTTTTTCTACATGTGGGCTATCACCTTTCTTTCCAGAGAACTTGCTCATCTGGGCTATAGCCCATACTTCACCTCTGGCACTGGAAAACCTCAGCAGCCAAACGCACTTTACCTGGTGGAGATCCTCCTTGTGGGTTTTAAGCTTTTTAGATGCTAAAAAACAATCCTGGAATGCTGGTTTTGTTTTTTTCTTAACTGAAGAATCCCATAGATTTGAAGGGATGCAGCTGACGCTAATGTTGACACGCTACAAAAAAACCCAGGTTTGTCCATCCTCTGTCCAATGTCTTGAAAAACTCCCTTATCCTCTGTGAATGTGAGAGCTGCACTGAGGAGTTTAGACCCTGCCCCCATAGATACAGGAAGCCAAATGGAGCTTGTGCAGATTGCAGGGAAAATCCTTGTAGCAAAACTGCAAACGTGCTTAAATGTATTTAAAAAGGCTTTATGTGAAAGGACAATATATTAAAATTCCAAAGGTTGAGACAGAAACAAAGATGCTTACTGTGCATTTACTTTGCTATTTTTTATGAAGATAATTCTTGGTATATATTTCTCTGTAAATAAAAAATATGAAAAAAGTCCGTGCTGATTGCTATAGTTTGATGAAGTCCAACAACTTAGATATTATTTATATTATAATGACGATGCAGATTTCTTTGCAATATAGTTTACACAACTGAGTGGATTTATAGTACTGAGAGGCAACATGCCATAAAAAGAATGAGAGAAGAAAGAGTGAGGAAGGCTATGTTCTGATAACCTTAAAATGGAAGCTCAGCTGGACATTTACTGCCAATATATCCCACAAAGTTCTGCCAGCAGAAGGAAGATAAAATCTGTCTTTTCATTTCACAGGAATGATACCTCCCAGATTTTTCTGAGGTTCCACAGGAGCTTTCTTCCATACCCCAGAAGGTGTAAGTTAAATGGACTTGATCCAACTCTATAAACAATTCAACTCCAACTCTGAAATCAGACTGAGCCATCAAAGAATTCTGTATGAATAGGAACACTGAAACCTTTAGATATATTTATCCATCAGTCAGAGCACTGGTAGGAGTACAGAACACCAAAGTGAACATATGGAAAGGCCCACCAACTTCTGTAGCAATGCAGAGACCTTTTCTCATGTCCCTTTTCTCACAGTCATGCAAACAGAAAGCTGGGAATGCTGTCCAGTGAACGAGGCAAGGCAAGAACCTCTCATCTGAGTCTAAGAACAGCTACACTGGTTTGTTGTCAGAGCCAGAGAGATAGCTGGTGTGTGAGACCTGGAAATAAGCAAATTCTTTGTACAGACTATATAAACAAACACATCAGGCATGTATATAGGTGTAAAGTTACTTCTATCTAAATGTTTTTCAAAATTTTCAGTTGGCAGACTCCCGGATGTTTTCTACATGTGGATAAGACCCTCATCCAGCACACTGAAGGTTGCTTATGGTTAGAGATTGCTTCTCTTTCCTGTTGTTCCATATAGAAGTACTTGTCCTGGCTCAGAAACGCTGCACTGCTCAACCCCCATGTCCTATTATTTTTAAAATTCTCTAGACAATTTACGGAGGCAGAAGTAAGTTGTGATATGTCAGTGTAGCTGGCACTAGACTGCTGAGGCCAAAAAGTGAGAATTTCCAAACAAGAAGTGGAAACCACAGGTTTCCTGACAGAATTCATTTGTTAACTGGGTAAAACTGACTGTAAACAGTCAATTTATAAGGGGGGGGGAAAAAAAGACAGAGAGAGAGACAATAATATCTACCTATTAAATTCAAGTACTGAGGTAATATTTGTTTTTTAAGAAATTTGTCAACATTGAATCACACTATGGAATTGTTTCCATATGATTTCTACCTCTATGAGGGCACAAGATTTTTATGTGGTCTTTTCAAGGGGTCTAATCTCACCCTTTGGTATATTCCTTCTTTCTCCTTCCTATTTTAAAAATATTCATTAGTTATCAAACCAGCCTTTTTCTTTTACCAGCATTTACCAGTCTGCTAAAAACTTTTTTGTTGAACTAATTTTGTGTAAGTTTTTAACTTTTATCTTTTGAGAAAAAATTAGTTTTGCTTTTTGCAAGTACAAATATTTCCCTGTGGCTGTGATGTTTCTGTTTGCATTTTGTTTTCTTTTATTTCACAAATCTCCACTATCTTGATTTTAGTTTACTGATGGGAGTCTTAACACCTAAACCCAACCTTGTAATTTTTACAGTCTTTATTAGAAGATATAGAGACCTGTTCATTTGTATTTTTAAGCAAATTGTATTTGTATTAAAAAATTGTCTGCATTCCAAACGAAAATAATTGTGAAGAATTACTCGTTTTCTCTTTTTTCAAAAAACTGCTGTGACATTGAAAATTTATCAAAATGTTATGAAAATGTGCAGAAAGTTATTGAAATTTGTCCCTTTAAAGCTTAAAACTTTTTGATAAAAATCTTAATGTAAATTTGATGAAAAAATTAAAAATTGGGAAATATGTTCTTTTTCAAACTCTTCAAAACAACTTACATATCATTGCACGAATAAAGCTGTAACTGTATAATAATTAGGACTCTATATAGCACTGCAAATGGGCATTAACAAAGCATTTATAGACTATTGCAGAGGATCTTAAGACATCCTTATATTTTTTAAGCTTTCCACAATCCTTACCACTCTATATCTCCAGCCTTTTTTTTTCAAATATTGGGTTTTTTAAGGGTATAACTGGCTAGATTTTGAATTCTGTATGAGAGTAATAAATTTAAAAAAAAAATTGTTGGGACAAATGGACTTAGATAAAAATGTAAAAATAAAAATTGTACCTTTAAGGTCATAACAAGAACAGTCAGTTATGATCCTCTATAAATGTAAACAGAAGAAATGTTAACAGATGCCACTGATATTTTATAAGTAATCCAATACACTCCTCTTGGTTTGGCAGCTTCTAACTTGAACAAAATTCTTCCCAAACTAAAGTCAAGGTTTCTTTTTAAAGACAAATATCAATATTTGTTCATTCCATGTAAAATATTTTACTCCTTTCCATTATTTGAATGTACAATTTGTATGTTACAAATTTTTATCAGTAATGGAACCATCCAAATATTTTCTTCCAACAAACAGATAAGACCGAAACTTTCATAAATGTGTTCAGACTTCTCAGTTCATCACAAAGAAGGTTTTAACCTGAGTTCACATACACTTGTTTCCTTGTGTGTTAACTACCCCAAAAGTGCTACAAATGTAGAGCTTTGTTAATACATAAATAAGCAATAAATTAAGGACAGATGAGTTCCTGGTTTAATATTCAGGAGAAACAGGAATTATGTTGGTCCAATCACATTTAGAGAATTAACCTTCTTATTCTGATTCTGTACTTCAGAAGTGGCTCATGTCTTTATGTGGACAAAGAACATAGGAACTGAAGAGGAATATTTATTTCTTCCAAAAGCACCAATACTTGGAAGCTTGAATGCCTTAAAGCCATAGCACTTTATTCTCTGAAAGAGAAATGGAAATGGAAAGTTCAAAAGTCCCACCTGATCTGATTCCTAACATTGCACTCCTTTGGCTAAGGGAGTCTCCTCCACTCAATGGAAAGGTTGGCCTCTGTTACCCCATACTTCAGGCACTATTTGAAGTAGTTGAGTCCTGCCACGAGGAAAAACTTCTCCAGGAAAAGTTCAGAGTCCAGCACGGCAATGTGGGCAGCCCGGCCTATCAACGTGTTGGCCGTGTTAGGCAGAGCGTGAAACACGTTGTGTCTGATCAAAGTGCAGTCCTTGGCCCCAATCAAAGGCTGGAGCAAGTTGTTGATCATTTCTGCATAAACAGGACCTGAAAAAGAGTTGAGATATCATATGTGCATGCCAAAGCTCCCAGCTCTTATATTTTCTTCCAGTATCGTTTAATTGCAGTTGCGGTGAGAAGGATAATGGAAGCAAGGCCAAAATAAATGTAAGAGATAGCAGTCCAGTTCAAAGATCTGCCAAGCTCCAGAGTGGTGTTCATCTAATGGAGGCACTGGCCATGAGCGGAATTTGCTGAAGCTGCTTAGCATGAGGACTGGGACATCCTCAGCCTTTAGTCACCTTTCCTCTGTCAGAAAATGCTCGTGTTTCTTTTAAGGGAGTGGGGTTGGACTCACACTGCCTGTGGATTCCAATGTGAGAGGTTCTGGCATGACACAGGTCCATTTGGGTTTCTCTGGGGATGCTAATGCAGGAAGGACATCAGAGAGCTGAGGTGTTTATAGGGGCAGAAACAATGGCTCAGGAAATATGTACAGATAAATGTACTGATCTGGCTCCTGCTTGGTCAACCACATCCCTGAGGAGCAACCACTGTAGGAGAGTTGAAGAATTACCTTTTAATTCATGTCTGAGGTAGGACAGAAAGAGCTGTCATTTAAGTAAGGGGCGTGAAGGTAACTACGCTGATTATTGGGCCTGTGTGTCTCTTTCTGCTTCCAAAGAGTACCTCCATTTCTAGGTAATCACATATGTGAAATGGGGATGAAATTGCACTGAACATTATTCCTGGACATGGTATCAAACTGAAGCCATGAAACATTTTATAAATGAGGAAGACTACTAATAACAAAGGCAAAAACTGGGACAAAACACAGCCTGAGCTCACAGGACGGCCTCTGGTGGTGAGTCCTGATGTGTTTTACAGATTTTATTACAAACAAATACAATTTTATATCTGTCCCTTAAATTATCTTGCAATCATTCAAACACTATTGAAAACAAAGGGAAACCCCCCCCTACTTTGGATGTGTTGAGAGAGATTTCATTATGTGTAAAAAAGGGGAGACAGTACAAGTAAATCAGTACACTACAGAAAAACATTTTCAAGATCTTCTTCTATTATCACTTAAAAAAAAAAATTAGAGGGAAGAGGAGGAAGCAGTAAGAAACCTTTGATTATGACCTGATTGAAATTTGTTTTCATCAGGCAAAGAGCTTCTTGAAAAGCTTCTTTTATTGATTTCAGTAATTTCCTGTGGGTAAGCGAACACTTTCTTCCTTATCAAATAAACATTTGAGTTTTCATCATGCTGATGAAAAATCCTTCTAATGTAATAATCTCAGTTGCACAAAAATACAATTTTTCAACAGCCTTGGGAATATATAAAAGGTCTTAAACATACCTGTGTGTCTGTCCTTAAGTGCATTTTTGCACATTTCTATTCTTGCTGAATGAAAGGGTACGTATCTGTCTTGGGGTGAGGCCACTAACACAACGTTTTTAAAATACTGAAGGCCTGTGGCAAACATATTAAATACATTAATCACAAGTAAGCACAGTGATGAAAATGCATACAGTGTCAGCATGACTATTTCATGTTCAAAGGCTTTTGAAAATCTACACTGCAAAATAGATGATAATTATTAAACATGCAATAAAATCTTAGAATGATTCATAACAGCTTAAACACATTTCTTTTCTGTTGCTTCTGTGAACTATTCCTACTTACACTCACACGGGTTAATCATATGTCAACAAAGAAAAGTAAGAATTGTCTGTTAAAAAAATGTTTTTATTTAAACCTTATTCTTGCAAATATTTATGTCTCTAAACAGGATCTAATTCAAAAATAACACAACAAATTAGTAAAATTCTCAAACAAAATAGAGAGAGGGAGAAGAAAAGGACATGGCTACGATGTTACACTTTTACATTGGTGTTGAGGGAGCCTTAGGGTCCATCCAGTCCCTGAATTCAGCAGTCACTTGATAAATCCACACTGCTGGTACATCAACTAAAAAACCCAAATTCTCCCTCTTCCCTGGAGGTAATGGAGCCACTGATGAGCTGTGGAAACAAGCCCCTGTGTTGGAACCCTGGATTCTGAGAGTTTTAATCTCTCAGAGCTGACAAGTACAGATCCTCAAGAATACACTGGATTTGATCTGAAGCCCTGGAAAAGGCTTCCAAAACTAATTGATGACACCAAAATTGTTAGTGTGTAATTGATAGAAGTGTGTTATATCACTGGGTGAAGATACAGAATCTTAGGTTTTGGAACATAGTAATATATATATGCATAGGTAACAAGATGGTGGAATTAGGGTGGTGGCTAGTACCTCTTCTTTCTTCTCCATTTGACTAAGCTTGTAATTGGATAAAAAAAGCTCTGCAATGCAGAGGCCAGGTCATTCAGTTATTGGGCTATAAGTAAAAATAAAGTTGTTGGCATAATATAATTGGATAACTTGACCTTCAAAAGGCCCTGAAAGAACTCAACCTCAGCCATTTTCCACCTTGCTAACTAAGAAGCATGTTCTGTGTAGATGTAACTTAGATAAGAAACAATAAACATCCAAGTAGAAAGAAGAAACAGCGTCTCCTGTGTTTTGATCCGGCCTCTGAGTAAAAGAACTAGGTAAAAGCAAACACAGAAGAATCCAACACCCCTGCTGTTTGACCTGTCTATGCTCTCTTGAGCGCTCCATCAACCACATTTAACAGAAAGGTAGGAAAATGGACACTGATGACATAATCTGCTTGTCCAGAGAGTATCCTGAGCACAGAAGAGATGTGGGTTTGTCCTTCATCTTTCCCTCCCTCTTATGGGAAAGTGGTCAAGAACCAAGGCCAGGTTGGATGCGGCTTTTAGCTACCTGGTCCAGTGGAATCTAAGGTGTCCCTGCCCATGGCAGAGGGATTGGAACTAGATGGTCTTGAAGGCCCCTTTCCATGTTTCTATGATTCCACAACTATGATTTCTAGGCTTTCATAGAAAATCTAACCATCACCACCGCAATGAAAATTTCTGCTGACTGCCTTTCCAAAACCTGACTCAAGCTGTTTATTATTTTCTTCTTGTGCAGTCAAACCAACTGAGTTTGCAACTTCGGTCTGAAGTAAAAGGTAGGAGAAGCCCCAGTGAGCGTTACCATATCTAAAACCTTATGAGAAGACGTTCAACAGGGAGGAATATTTTATTGTAGGTTTGTTTTTGGATTTTATTTTCAAGACAAGCACGAGGAATATTTGTTAAAGAGATTGAAAAGTAGCAGGGACTTCTACTTTAATAAGGACGTCAGAACATTGCTGGAGGTTTAAAGAGTCATCTGGGAATGCAAGCACAACACTGCTTCTAGCATTTCTCCCTCTGTAGGTTCTCCCATTTTCTTTTGGGAGCAGGGTGCCAGAGCAGAGAAATCTCTCTATTGAATCACTATGCCAGTTCATACGTTCACACATGGACCTATCAACATCTTCAGATATTTTTGCCTAAGCATCTACCTGGATGATTCTGACTTTACAGACAACTCTATCCACATTTAAATATCTGCTTTCTCCATTTTCAAGGCCAAGACCTTCATTTATAGCCTCTTATATCTCCAGATATAAGCAGAAAATCGCTTTTAGTCATAGCACATGCTTGGGAATTCATTGCTTGGGAAGTTACAATATGAGCTTTCTGTGTAGACCGAATTTTATTGGAACTTGACAGTGGCAAACCAGTCATCAACTGTATTCCATGGAAATAAGAGCTAGGGAATAAAAGGGAAAATTCAAAAAAACACCAATTTACATCAAGTTCCTGTCACTGATTGAGTTATGTAGTTTGTATCTGTAGAATTTAGATGTTCTATTCATATGAACATAGTCTTTGTTTCCTATAAGCATTGTACAGAAGTATGAGAAAAGAATTAAACATCTAGTAGTAATCTTGTCATGACATACTTAGCACCAGTTTGCTCACATACAATATTAAAAATAACTCTTAAAAGAAAACAATTGCTTGAGCAGAAGGATCATGCTTGCTTTCTTTTCTTAAGAAAAGCCTGATTTATTTCATTTATTCATGACAGACCAAAGAAGGGGAAAAAAGATTCTCTATTCAGACATCATTTTTCTAGTGTGAGGCCATACATCTCTCTCTGTAGTACAGAAGTGTCAGAACAGACATGAATAAAATTTGCTCTTCATCTCACAGAGTCATATTTCCCAGAGACAAGAGATGTTAAACTTACAAAAAATAATAAAAAAGGAAAAATGGTTTTCATCTCATAGCATAAATTAAGCAATGATGGTCCGTCAAGAATGATGTTTCTTGCTTGCAGAATATAAACTTAGGTGCATGTTTACTGCTGCACAAAGGTCTTATTTGATTTTAACAGTTTGGGAAATACATTCTCAGATAACTTTCACAGAAAAAATGCACAGATGAAATTGATATTAGATTTTAGACAGGGCAGCCCTTCTAAAAAGTGTGTTTAAAGAGTGATCATTAACAAAATGCAGATTTCCTTCACTCCCAGGAGAACAGGCCAATCCAGGGCAAGCCAATGGAATAGCCCTTGGTATTTACAAATGTACATCAAGCCCTACTCACCCGTTTTTTGGCTGAGCTGATAGAGGAAACACTTGCGCAGATCTGTGTTGTCCCTGAAGGTCAGTTGCAAAAGTGACCCTGACTTTTTCAACTTCTGCATGAGCCATAGACCTGAAATGAAAATTGGTGCATATTCTTATCCTTTGCTAATCATCAAGCAGGGGAGTTAAAGACATATGCCCACAATAAGGATAGCACTGTAATTTATTCAGAAGTCTTGTTTAATCTTGTACTCCTAAGCAACAGGGAGAAAAGTCTAAGGGTTTCACGGAATAAAGGTAACAGTTTTAAACTAAAATAGGGTAGATTTAGGCTATGTGTAAGGAAGAAATTCTTTACGATGGGGATGGGAGACACTGGAACAGGTTGCCCAGAGATCTCCCAAATGATGTCTCATCTCCGGAAACATTCAAGGTCAAGTTGGACAAGCCTTGGAGCAAACTGATCTAATTGAAGATGTCCCTGCTCATGGCAGGGGTGGAAGTATATGATCTTTAAGGTCCCTTCCAACACAAACTATTCTATGATTCTGTGGTTGTCTCATGGTAGCAGGAAAACACTCAGGAAGACTGAACTGTGAGACATTCCATTTCCATAATAGTGTTTCTTTTTCAGCCATGGAGATGCCTCTCTTTTATTTGCAGCAGAGGAGAAGTGGGAGACTAAGTGGAAACAGGGTCATCTCTCACTACTGCACACCTCTGGGCTTTCCAGGGAGCATTATGATGGACCTTGTAGATACTGAAATTGCAATTTTTTCTGTGTGGGTTTGAAGTCTTCAGCAAATATTTTCCACAACTTCAAGGTACAAGCCATGCTACAATAAATTCCTACCTCTACTTGTCCCCCTCTCATGCACTCTGCTGTGGACCACAGCTAGTCAAAGTTTTCCCATCAGCTCTTACCTGTACTAACCAAAGTGCTGTTGTTGTAAAGGGTTCCCAGGTGAGGCCCAGAGAGGGACAGGAAAGTGTGTAATTTGTTGAGGTAATAGCGAAACCTGGGGCGAGTTAGCACAGATCGAAT
>WEIT01016758.1:11403-35164 GCA_013389985.1 Dryoscopus gambensis
ATTAATACGAAACACATCTGTGTTTTCTTTATATTAAACATAAGGATGGCACAAACGGCTCGGGAAGGGGGACTCTATCAGGGCTTTCAATAAGATCCTTTAGTTATCATTTAATGGTTTTTTCAGCCTACAAGATCCTCTTTCATCTATAACAATGTAAAAATTAGTCTCACTGATTCAAAGGCTTTTGACACAGGGTACTTCAGGAAAAGCTAATTTCACTGAATGTTGCTCATGTAACTCAAACAGTTACAGACTATTAGCTATCATAAAGCTTACCTTATTCGGGATATGGACAGGTTGTACAACTGGATATGCTGAATAATTTCATCCAATAATCGGTCAGTCATTGTATCAAAATCAGCAAAAGTATCGGTCTGGTGAAAAATGAAATGAATTGGTGAATTAAAATATTTTGCACTTATTACAGACTGATGTTATTTTCAAAGTCAAATGCGAGCAGAAATGTAATAACTAAAACCCCAAGCTGTGCTAATCCATGACACCAGTGTAAATTTTCTTTATACGTGTTCAAGGGGGAGAAAAGGGGGATTTTTCTCAGTTTCCAGGTCCTCTTTTAAATTGAAGTTCTCCTTTGAGACAGGTTGCTGAGTGATTCCAGAATCATAAGCATGATGCTAAAGCAGCCTGACTTGACACTGGTGAGAACTGCTAATGCTCAGCTGCTCTAGATACCAGGCTCTGCACATGGGAAAAAGCTTTTGGCATTTAGGATTCAACAGATTACTGCAATAAAATACTTTACAGCATTATACTTAGACATGAGGGTTATGCTGATGCTAAGGATGTCATAAAAAATTATTTGGCCATCTTAATCGAATGCTGTGCGTTTGTTATTCAGCAGTCATCAGTAAGAGAATGAGTGCTGGAGACAGATGAATAATTTGTTGCTTGCAACAGTACTGCCAGTTGCGAGACAATAAAACAAGCAATATATTTCCAGTCTATACGATTACAGGCAGATCTTATTGAGAACTTTGTAATTTGGCAATCCAACAGGACTCTAAATCAAACTCGTAACTAATGAGATGCCACAAAACAATCATCAAATTTTGGAACAGCTATTCAGAGCAAACATATGAGTAATTAATGCTTTTGAAACATATCAGTAATTAATGCTTTTGTGACATAACTCATCTTGCTAATTGCAGCTCTTGCAAAAGAAAACATGAGCATATTCACTTTGCAATACAGACTTAAAATAAATGTTCTCATAAACTACAAATAGTCCACTAACCTTCTGCCTGTTTGTTTTGTCTGCATTGATAATTAATGATTTTCTCCTAGGCTCACTATTCCAAACCTTTCAGGTTGTTTAAAAGTGGAAGAATATCAGCCTGAATGTTAATCATAAACAAAACACGTCAAGTGTCATATCTCACCTGAATATATCTCCATCCTTTACTATCATTTCAGCCTGATTGAGCTTGTCAAATGCATCACAAACAAATGCCTAAAAAAAGTGATTTGAATTTTCCTCTACAAGGCAAACCAGCTAAATGATTTCTTGGGTCATTTTCAGTATGGTTCTCAGAGAAGGGAAAAGCAGTGACAGGATGCTTTCCAATATTAAAATAGCCATCAAGGTTCCACTTCCAGTGCTGTGAGAACTCCCCCACTTTCCCAGACAATAAGACCTCTAAATACTTTCCGGTATGGGCTCTGGATAATTTTAAGCACAGATGTTTTAAGATGTTTTAAGATGTTTTACTCTCTGAAAACATTCTCATCTCTTGGAAGAGGCCTCGATGGAAGTATGAAGTGGTCTCATTATTTTGACCTTGCTTACATTCACTGTGCAGGTCTGCTGCTGACAGAGCTGTGCACTGGAAGCTGGCAAGTTCACAGAGTTACACCAAACTGCCACTTCAAAATATGAAAGCTGTTGATCAAAGGCTGCAAAGTTTTGACTCAAGATTCTCAGGTACTCATAAATCAGAATAATGTTTCTCACTGCACAATGGAAATACTTAACTTGTGCATAAAGTTAGGCCTTTGGTCATAAATATGACTCCATTGCCAAGCAAAGCATGGGATTCATTTCTGTTTCTCTGCCTAGGCCAGTAATCAATTTTTCTGGAAGACATTTCTTTATCATTCAAGGAAATAAATCCCACAAATGCTGCAACAGGAGAAACAATGGCTGACACAGCAAATGGAGCTGACAACACCTGCTGGATATTCCATATCCTCTGGAGAATTTAGCATCACTAAACTTGCTGCTTTCTGTTGGTGCTGTGTTGCAGAGGCACTAGGCTGCCAAGTTTGCAAACTGGCAGGATAAATCCATTTTCTTCCTCTTAGGTCTAGTCCTATTACTGCTAATGTCATTGCCTTTGACTTTAATGCCAGGAATATTTTCCAATGTGTTTGAACACCCTATCAAATTAGACAGAAATAGAACCAGGCCTTTGCACTAAATACTACATAAAACTCCCTCAATTCCCCAGTGCTTTTGTTTCACTCAGCTGGTAAAAAGGTTTTTGCTGAAGAGTGTGTTTCAGCAATCTAAAGGAAGACAGAAATTAGCTCTGTGCTACCTGATTTCTTTCAGACATTAGGAAGTCCAGTTTTCCACCAGGAAGTCCCAGTTCTATAAAAGTCTTTACCAGCCGCAGATCTGCACTGTTACCTAGGAACAAATGGTACTTTATAAGATACAATTCAACAGAAAAATAGCCAATATAGAGTCAATTTAACATAACAACCTTAACACCATGGAGCTCTTGCTAAGTGCTGCTAAGAAGGTTATCACACCTCAGAATCATGCATTGAAACAGCAAGAGAACAGGAATTCCCACAGCTTGCCCCTGGTCAGCTGGACCTCACCCACTGCTGTGGGGGACTGCATAAATATTGGGGAAGAAAGGGCAAAGATCAGGTCCAGAATAAATCTGTCCTCTATTTGCTGAACAGCAGAGGTAAGACAAAAAGGCAACAAGCTGAGGTGAGGCCCCCAGGGACAGCTCCATACCCGGGCTGGGCTATGGGCTGTACCTTCAGATGCAGAGCAGCCCATCTCATGTATTCACAATTAGAGGTGGTGCTGAAATACTGTCAGACTCGTAACACTTTGAGAGATGCCTCATGCTGTGCTAGGAAATTCCAAAGTCTTCTGAAATATTTTGTTGGTACCTCCACCACCTCACAAGAAGGGCATTCCTGTTACTGAGATATTCAATGGCAAACAGTCCTTGCTCAAGCCAGTGGTCTTTTTAGGGTTGTTGTTTTTTTTTTTTTTTTTGTTTTTTTTTGGTTTTTTTTTTTGGTTTTTGAGATTTCAGAGCCTCTACCACTTCTTCTCTGTAGTTTCAAGGTTAACATCCACACCTTTCTAATTGATATCAATAATTTGTCAAGAGAAAATTCACATTTAACATAACCCTTTCCTGCTTAGAAAGCATATACATAAAAAACCCCAAGACCTGCTTCCTCTGCAGTGAAGAATGATTTCTTGTCTCTCACTTTCTAAAGTCAGCCACTATCTAATCTATAGCAGTGTTTTGGGGGTTTAAATAACATTTTCCTCCTGGGGACATACTGCAAAACAACCAAGCATCCACGGAAAGACAAGAGGAGTTACTGTAATGCACTCTTCCTGTACACAGTAGGACTGATCTGCTTTGGTGTACATCTCTGTTTTTTTAAAAAAAAAACTAAACCAAAAAACTAAAAACAGGTAGCAAGACCCCATTTATTAGCAAAAATATTTAATATCCCCCTAGGTCCTTTAATACAATGGCCTGAGTAGCATAATAAGGAATAAATACCTAGTAAAACAAATACTCTCCATCCTTTCATATTTGCTGAACATCTTTTTTTTTTCTTGATTTTACACAAAAATCACTTGCAAACAGCAATTCCTTCTGGCCTTACCATCCAATCCATGGACACAGACAACCAGGTGAATTCCATCTTCCAAATTTTCTTCCTCTTCCTCTGGTGGAAAATATGGGATATCAGAAGCTAGTACAGATAAGTCACTGTACAGAAATCCTTCAATCTTCATTTCTTTTTTAAATTTTTCTTTGGCCTGATAAAAACTGGAGAATACATTAATTAATCAAAATAGAACTGAGTGTTCAGCAGCAAACCTTCAAACTAGAAATGAGGAGGCTTGTCTTTGCAAGAAATTATGTTTTCAGTTTTCAAGTAGAGACCTGGATGCAGTTCCTTGTCTATTAGGATTGAGAGAAGTCAGAATGAAGAGAAGAAACCTTTTCTGAGTATTTTGGCTACATGTAGGGAAGAACTAAAGTGCATTAGCAACTCACACTTGCCAGAGGAATGAAAGAGGAGCAAAAAATAGTTTTCTGGTAGCTCATAAAATTAGACTGAGGTACAAAATTAGCAATTTTGCCTCTTAACAATGTAATTGGCCTTACAGGTACTGAAATGCAAAATGTATAATTTTGTTACCACCAGCTTCACTTATAGACAGGTAGAAGGTGTTCTCCACCTTCCTCAAGCTAGAGTTAAAGGATACACCTCATGTGGTAGGTATTTTTGGGTTTATTTGGTTTTGGATTCTTTTGAAAACTTCTAATAGCATTTAGAAGAGCATCTCAATGCTGAAAGAATTAAGATAACAACTTTCCTACCAAAGGTCTAAAATTTGACACCCGAATTCACCCTGAAGCATTCTTTAGCTGCAGATGCCCTTCAGTGGCTTTTTGACTTAGCAAACCTTATTCAGATAATCTAGGAATTAATAATCACAGTGTAAGTGTAGAATTAAGTAGTAAACTGGGATGACCAGTTTAGGAGATATAACCTTTAAAGCTTGGGGATATCTTAAGGCCATTTGATATAATCATAGAATCATTAAGGTTGGAAAATACCTCTAAGATACTCAAGTCCATTGGTGAAAAATTGCTTACATCAGCCCAACTAATTTTACGGGACACGAGAATGAAAAAAATAGGTTTTGGGCCATGAATCTGGAAGTCTTGGATTCATGTGCATGAATATATGCTCAAATGTTTTGTTTCACAAAGAAGAAACAAATCCTGTGCTTAGATTTGTCAGGAATTAAGCACAGTGTATAAAAAAAAGTCTTCAGGATGCTTTCAAAAGAATAAAAACAAAGTCTTGAGTTGAAAATGAATGCACATGCAGGCAGACACCATTTTGGGCAGGTGAATGGGTTGAGAAATTTCAGTGCTACTGTTTTTCCTCAGCACAGCAGAAGCACCAAACTATAATGGAAAAATAGAAGTGCCAGAGTGCCAATCTGTGAAATGGGCCCCTGTGACATCAAGGTCACAATATGACACTTTTACATTGGGCAATGAAGCAGGAAACAAAAATAATGCCTCTTCTCCAGCTGTCCATGGTTCCAATCTTCCCATTTTTCCAGTTTGAGAAGGTGAAGTTGAGACATACGAGCCAATCTAAGCTCCCCATTTCATAGTTTAGCTACAGAGTGCAACTTTTAAAGCTGAAGAGATAAAGAGTCTGTGGCAGTGCCACAGTGAACTATCTGGGATCGATATTCTATCGATATTCTATCTGGGGTAAGGATAGCCTTGATTACATGAAGGAGGGTCAGATCTCAAAGATTATTTAGACACCTAAATCCCACTGCTAGTCATGAGAATTAAGGACCTGATATCTCTGGCAATCTTGGTCTCTCTGTGTTTTAATCCTTCCTGTCTATTTAGATAATTCAATCTATGTGAACCATTTGTCCGTTTGTACTATTTATACTGAAATTCCTCAGGCAACTGTCTCAAATGCAAGTGTCCTGTCTGCCTAGTGCATTAGGGTCCTGAACTGTGTCAGGGTCTCTTGGCCTGTTACATTTATGAAGTAATTAGTCATTCTTACTTCAGCATCCTTTCGTTGGTCTCTTCATCCATCTCATCTGAATTAGAACAGACAACTCCAAACGAGCCCAGCGGCTGGCGCGTGATGGGGAACGCAGCCTGCTTTGCCGAGGAGCCCGCCATGGCAGGGGTTTCTTTGAGCACGGAAGAAAAGGGAAGACAGGTGGCTGTGCAAGAGACGGACAGGTTAACCACATCAGCAGCCTTTCTGCTTTCCAGGGCTACTCCCTCTGTCGTGGCCAAAGCAAACCCGGTGCCGTTCGCTACAAGTTTATTCTCTTGGCTGTTGGGCTCCTGAGGACGTTCAGCCTGGTGGGACCCTGCCACAGGGTCTGCTGAGGCAGGTGAGTCACTGAGCTCAATTTCTTGCAACCCCTGCATTTCTGCATACACTGCTGGGCTCTCATCAGCAAGAGAGCTGCCACATTCTCCTTGCAGTGAGCCAAATTCAGTGGAGGTTTCTGAAGGAGCTTTAACAGGATAGCAAAAATCTGGTACCACCTTTATGCTTTGTGAAAAACTCTCCTCTCCTGAAATTCTATTACTGGAGGAGCCCTGTGGTATTTTTAAACTGTCCAGCTTATGTTTATCCTTTGGATCCTCAATGCATGTATCAACCTTATCTATACTTTTGTCCAAGTAATTACAAGCCCTTGGTGTTTTTAAGCTGCACTCACCATTGCTCTCCAGTGACAGGCACTCAGAGACATTATCTTGGACCTGCTTTGGACAAATGGGTGGTCTCTTATTTTCCAGACTACAGCAAGTCTCTGGAAAACCTTTCTCCTCCTCCCCTTGTAACTCAGTGCTACTGCTACTGTGTTTGAGGAGGGCTTTGGGATGTCTTCTTGGTTCTGTTTTTCTACTTTGAGTAGTGATTTGACACTCAGAAAAGTCCATGATTATTTTTCCATCTTGATCCTCTGTTTCCATGCAGCTTCTTAAGTTTTCATCTGAATCTCCTGAGGTGGCATCAATGTGTTTTGATATATCCACCTCCTCCGTGGGCTCTTCTGGGCTACTTATCTGAGGAGCTGAGACAGATTTCGTCAGTTTGGTAAGCTCCACTTCCCTGTCCTCTTCCTCAAAGGGCAAAGAGCTGATGGATGTGAGTGACGCTTGGATACCACTGGGCAAGCTGGTGTTGCTTTCCGTGTGGCCACCTTCCAGGGAATTGCGGTGGATGGCGTGCCTCCGGACCAGGTGGTGCAGGATCTCTCGGTCACTGGGCAGCTCCAGGGCCCGGCAACGAGCATCAGACCATGCCACTGAGCTTGGTTCACTTTCAATGCCTGAATCAGATATTATAGAGGAAGATCTTTTTATGACCCCTGACATCAGGGTAAATTCTTCACTCTCCTCACCCCGTTGCTCCTTTGTGACTGATTTCACTTCACAGATGTGTGAAGGCAAAGCTTTCAAAACAGGGAGATGAGCCCTGGTGTCCGCATCCTCTGGTTTTCCAAGACTGGTCAATTCATTCACTGCAACCTCAGATGAAGTGAAATTAGTTTCAGGATGACCAAATTCATCTAGTTCATGTATTTCAGTCCTGTCTTCCAAGCCATCAGTTCCACATGCTCCACACTCATACTGAGCACTGACAATTAACACAGGCTCACTTTTGTGAGAGTCCTTATTGCTGGGTTCCATGTCTCCACAGGTAACATCCGCCCCAAGTCTATCATCTTTTAATAAAAATTCCTTGGATGTTTTAAAGTCTTCTGACATGTGATCTGTATTGCCTGGCTCTGAGGCAGAAATAGTTTCCTCTCTTGAAATAAAAATATTTTCAGGTTTCCTTTGGCCTTCTTTGTTTGCTGTACATACCTGAGATGTGGAGTGCTGGTTTAAACCCTTAGCAGCAGCTTCAGAACTGCTGTGTAGGCGTGAGGGATTCCTATTTATCCTGTCTGTGTGTATTAGTGGAGTATCTTTCCCAAAGTCTCCTTTCATTACTGCAGTGGCATCATCTGATGCACAGTCTTCATTTTCCTGTGTTACATCCATTTGAGTATTTGCAGGAACCTCCAAATCCGGGAAAACCTCCAAATTCTGATCTGAAAAAAAGAAAGAAAGAAAGAAAAATAGTAGTATTACCTGTAAGAACACAAAAAATCACCCCAAAGAATTGTGGGACTTTGAAAAGGGATTTAAAGTCTAAAATATTATTCTATATATTTATATTATAAAAGTTATACATGCATTAAAGGCATATTACAAATGTACATGCCAGAGTCCATTTAACTAGAATTACACTCACTGAACAGTTATAGTTAGGCCAAAGAAGACAATATTAATAAATAAACTTTGCTCAGTATAACTGTACCTGTACTGCTAGCTTTTAGAGCACAGGTAAGCAAAACAAAATGGATACTTCTTTGTATTCCTGATGTCATTCAACATTTTTCACAGTATAGCTCTTACTTTGAATCCGTTTAATCCTCAGTTTAATAATTTAAATACCTTTAATGAGCATTGTCAAAATTTAGGCAGTAGAATAACTGTGGAAGAGTGAAGATTTTGTATCACAAGCTATATTCACTAGACTATGGACACCTCTAATATTAATACATATTGCTTCCTTGGTAATCTTCCTGGTTGAGTGAAAAGAATAAGGTAGTAAGGGCTATGAGGTTTTACTAAATAACTCTGGAACTAAATACTTTCTTAATTAAAAATTTGATTTGAGTACTCAAAGGGCAAAATATTTTTTGGAAGGCAATGCTGCCTTTCAAGGAAGTGTGGGGCTTTACACTGAAATGGTGGGGTTTTGTTCTGAGATTTCTTACCACTAGATGTCACAATGGGGATATCAGCCCAGTGTTCTTCCTTTAAATTAGTATTGTAGCAAAAATCCAGAAGATCTGACTTTCTTCCTCGATTTTCCCTCCAGCTCTTTTAACAAAACAGCTTAATTTAAAGATGAAAAATGTGAAGGAAATACTCTGCTGTTAGGGAAAACACTAAAATTCAGCTGTATTACTTAGGGGGTCACACTCTCTTCTGAGCTCATAAACCCAGGGGATGTGAGATCCCTTATCCTGAGCTGGGGAAGTACCTCCCTCAGCTCAAGCTGGCTTGTGAAGCTGTGCCCTGTGATGTTTCACTCACCTGTGCAAGGCATGTCTGTGTACCTATCTTCAAAGATAACTGGCAGGGTGTTCCAATCCCCATCGATGTCCAGGCATTCCGCCGGCAGTGGGGGCATGCTGGTGAAATAATCCGAATTACGAATTTCTGTAGAAATCTGTGCGTGGCTTTGGATCCTGGCAGCAAAGTACAAAACAAATTGAGTGGTTGAGTAGTTACTGTGCTGTTTCTCCATTACTCCTGCAAGCCCAGATATGCAGGCAGAGGACAGCCAATGTGTCTAAAAGCGGTATTGCATGATGGGGGTACCCAGCACTCTAGAAGGTTCCCATCTCTCAGTGAGAGATACCTACAACTTGCACAATCCCTTCCTGAAAAACCTCAGTGTTTTTGCAATGATTCCAGATCTCATTGCCAAAGGCTCCTGTTAGCTGCCATAACCCATTCCTGTCCTCCCAAGTGTCTTGGCTGCTGGCTGGGACTGGATCACTCAGCTGGTTTCTGGTCAGGAAATGAGGTCTGTCACTCTGGCTGTGGTCAGGGTTTCAAAACCCAGATGCAGGAAGCAATCAAAACTTTGGTTGAGCAGCACAGGGAGGAACAAAGCCAAGAAGGACGCATGGTAAATCCTCTATCTCACTCATACCAGACCTCAGAGCACTGCAGTATCTCACACATGTATGAATCTGGAAGACCTAAGGCACACTAATTCAGCCACTGTCTCTTGGCAGAGTCATAGAATCATAGAATGGTTTGAGTTTGAAAGGACCTTCAAGATCATTTAGTTCTAAGTCCCTTGACCTTGGTAGGGACACCTTCCACCAGACCAAGTTGCTCAACCTGTCCTTGAACACTTCCAGGGATGGGGCAGCCACAACGTTTCTGAACAACCCTTTCCAGTGCCCCACCACCTTCACAGTAAAGAATTTCTTTCCAATATCTAATCTAAATCTACTCTCTTTCAGTTAAAAGCCATTCCCCCTTGTCCTATCCCTATATGTCCTGGTAAAAAGTCCCTCTCTGACTTTTTTGTAGCCCCCCATCTGTTTCCATCATTTGGGCCACTCAAAATGCTACCTGGCTCTCCTCAGTGAATGTGATATTAAACTGGCAGATGAATATGTGTTTGGCTATAATAAATACAATATTTTTTTATTTCTGATGAGCTTCCCTATTTAAACATCTGTCTCAAAAAACAGAGAAAAAGTGAAATACAAAGAGTAAGGAAGAAAGATTTTCATAGATAGTCAGCTGAAAGCAAATCTGTTCTTCATCTTAAAGCCATTACCCCTTGTCTGATTACTACTTACCCTTGTGACAAAGACGAATAACTGATATTAAAATGAGTGAGGAGAAATATTTCTGTCTGTAAAATCTAGGGAGGGTATGTCACATACTAGAGGCCTCCACCCTGTGTCATACCCAGCCTAATGGAAATGGTGTGTCCTCTTCTGCCTAAGCAGTCAAATGCTGCCAGATACATACGTGCACAGCCTCACACAAACCCACAAGAGCATGGGAGGCAAAAAACCAGCTCTTGTCTAGTAAGAAGGGGAAAAAAAATGGGGGGAAAACCTTACTGCTTGAGGTGGTTAGCACCTGGCACACTGAGCACTGATCTCAGCTGCAGACTGTGTGAAACCAATTAATAATCCCTACTACCACTCCCAATATTAATAATACTCTGACAGCCAAGACTGCTTTTCCAACTACATCATCTGGCAAATTCAGAAAGAAAACGTGACTCTGCCACGAGGTCTGTATAGACCGAATTTTTTACACAGACCAATTAATAATTTTTTTTAACTATTTTGTTGGTTTTCTTTTTTTTACTTACTCTCCTTGATAATCACTGAGAAAAACATTATGTTTATCCGTAGGAAATGGGCTACTTCTGTGACTGCCTGGAGAAACAGAAGCACTTCATGCAACTAGGCTTCCTTCTGTGCAGGGTTATATTTGTTTGAACAGGGCCATAAGTGTCTGTGTCCTCACCCCAGGATCTTGACATGGGGTTTTCCTTGTACACAGCTCACTAAAATCCTGACACGGGAGAACCGAGTGAACACAGCTGGGCCCCTGCAGCCATGGGGTTGCTCTAATTTGGCAGAACAAGGCAGCCTTGTACAACCCATCCACTAATGAAGTCATGGCCCTTTCCATCAACACTGTATCAGCCTTAATGTCCCCAATGACAGCTCTGAGAAAAGCAATTTTCTCCTTTGCACTAGGTCAGAAGCAAATGTCTCACTTAAGAATCATCATTGTGACAGGACCTGATGCCATGGCCTTTCAACCCCTTCTGAAAGATGGGTTGCACACCGGTAATGTTGTGGTCTGCCCATGGTGACAAATAGTCTGGATAACCTTCATTACTCATAAATTCAAATCTGAGCATCTTTCTTTGAACTCTGCCTTCAGGGGTTAGGTCCTCAGTATCATCCAAGTGCTCCACTTGGGTTCATGGGCTAAAACCAAAGGCAGGATTTGCCCTGGTGTAGTTTTAAGACTGGCTCCTCATACTTCCCAGTTTGGTTACAAGTAGGAATCATCCAGCAGAAAGAAATACTTACCTTGGAATGGTTTAGATCATATTTTTATGAATGCAGCCCAGTGCAATGTTTGTTTTCCTGGTCTGTTTTGCATGTTTGGTTCTTGGTCAATTAATTATCAGCCCTGAGCTCACATCACACCCATGTTTTCTCCAGCTAACATGGTGCTATTCCCCATTCCTGCCTTTCACTGCTGCATCCAGTCAACACCCACAGTTTTGCATTGCCTGTGTAATGCTCCTGTCTACATTTAATTAATTTAATTTAATTAATTACATTTAAATATCTCTTCTGCTAAAGAGAGTAGGGCTGGACTAAACAATGAAAAAATCCATGAATGCCTATCCCAAAATCTGTATTAGGGATGTTAAAAAGCTAAATTGCAAATGTTGTTGCTTATTAACAGGTATTTCTCATTAAAAGTACCAGTGCTGGATCTGGTGTATTTCTTTTAGGAAGTTAATTGAAGAATGAAATATATATATATGTATATATGTGTCTACATATATGTGTGTATATATATGTATATATGAAGCTTGATATTAGTTATTTCAGGGGTCTACCTGATCAGTCACTTATTTTTGAAACTCATTTCCATAGGTTTACAATATGGAGCTAAAACAGAACCAATGACCTCTCTCAAACCAAACTCCTTCATACCCTGTAGAAAAAGATCTCATTCTCGACTGCAAAATATTTTAAAGTAAACTTTTAGTCATTGCAGAGATAGGTGAGTGTTAATGGGTTACTTACAGGCCTTCCTGGAACATGAGCACAGCAGGTTTCTGGTGCTCAGTGTAGAAGAAGGCTTCTGAGAATCTCCTCACCTGAGAGAGAGACACACACACACAAATTAAACCTAAGATCTGCTGAAGGGTGACAAGTGCCATCAGTCTACGAACAGAGCAGTGACTATCAGGACCAGATTCCTTAATGTTGACACTAAAAAAAGAGTTCAATTCTGTTTCATCTTCCCAGTTCAGCACAAAGCAGCTGGTGTTGTTGCATATTTTGCTGCAATATGCAACAAAATACCTCTTCTTACTTCTGAGGTAAGAAGAGTCCCTTGACAATAAATCAAAGTTTGGTTATCTGTATCTTCTGACTACTTTTCTGAAAAGCTGTCAAATTTACCACTTCCCCCTGTATTGTTAAATTGGGAAAGATTTATTCCTTTCCCACTGTGCAAAAAACAGTAGTGGAGTGACTTACTAAACTAGAACAATTCATAATTGACCGTCTCTTCTATGGGAACATCCATATTGACTCTCAAACTACCACAACAGCAAAGGAACTCTTATATGCCACTGCAGAGAAGAATAAGCCCTATCATGGTAGAAACACACCTGCCTATGTCATGATACTTACAAACTGAGAGCTCTTCAAATCCTTTCATGGACATTAGATCTGTTCTATGTTGGATAATCAATTACAAAAGAGCCACGGATCTGAAGTGGCTGGCAGAGCACAGACTGTGAAATAAGCTATAAAAAATTCAGTGCTGTCATCTGCCCTGGAATAAGCTTTGAGTTTAAATGAATCAACCACAATATGCAATCAAATGTACTGAGCTGTTAAACTGCAGACCATACATTCCTAATAATAATTGTAAAAGTGACCTCTGTTAAAGGGACAGAAAATGGCAGCAAAAAGCATATGTCAGAGCATCTCAGCATCTCCCTAAATCCCAGCTGTGTTTTAGAAAAGGGCCTTTCTGAACAAAGGATGAGCATCCCTTCAAAAAGACTGTATCTTAACAGTATCTTATCTTAACAGTAAATCCTGTCTTAACAGTAGGATTTTTCATGTCAGGCTCTCACACCATTTTCCAGAGGTGAAAAAGTATAATTACACCCAGTTTATATGGGGAGGAACCAAAGCATACAAAGTTATGTAATGTGACAGAGGTCAAGAAGATAGTTGGCATCAGTCGAGGCTGGAACAAACCACAGGCTGAGATTCACCTTGCTGGAGCTGGGAGCATACAAAGTTGGGTCCTTTGGCTGAAAGCCACCCAGGTCCCCTCAGAACCATGGGAGACCTCGTCACACCAGCCAGGGGAGTTTCAGCAGCAGGCACTCAGCCACTTCTTCCTGAATTTTATGCCCTATTTTTGAAAGCTCCAGGGGAGACTCGTCCTGGTCACTCTGACCTCCACTGACTTTGACAGGAGCAAAACCAAAAGCTGAGCCGTCAGTACCTCTCCTGTACACTCCCAATGCATGCAAGGTGAATCCTGCCCTTTTCTCTACTGTCCCTACTCTAATGATTAGATCAGACTTTGAGTTCAGCTCAGGTGATGTGCTGAACTGGTGTCTGGTCAATAACCAAGAACGTCCTGATGGAAGACAGAGCACTTGCTGAACTAATCAGATAATCAGATCTGACAATATTCACTGAAATGACAAGTGCTTTTGTGCCTTCTTTATTACCAGGTACAAGAAGCAATTTCAACATCAACAATATTAATATTTTGTTGTGTGCACTTCACTGTGAGAAAGGCAAATACCTGTATATATGACAGTGAAGAAAACAAACCCATATTCCTTATGGTAGTTGAGATGAAATCTTTTTTTTTATTATTTGTCACTGCAATGTTTGGGTTTTTTAAAACAAGTGTTTATGATTTACAGATATCTATCAAGTATAGATGACATTTACCCCTTCCCACCCACCCCCTGTTCTATGTCTAATCCTGGTGTTTAAAGTGTACTCATTTTACATAGGATCTTGGGTCACATAAACTCAACAGTCTTCATTCCAGAAACTGAAATCTGTAATTTTAAATCCTTGGCTTAACCTCTTCTTCCCCTCCTCGTCAACTGTTTTTGTGCTAACCCTATTTCATGTAAATAGTCATAGAGGCAGAATTGCCTTAGAAATATACATCCAAATAAATCTCTAATGTTTATCGGGAGGTGACTGTTACTGAACTTGGTTTTAACTTCTTAACATTACCCTTAGCATGTGATGTTCCTGAGTCAGATAAGCTGTGACTTCTGGATGGAGCGTTGCCACCTCTAGGAACTGGGTCCACAGAGCCAGGAGGTGAGAGCAAAGCCAGGCAAGGTCCTTGCTTATCTGTTCTGCTATCTTCTCTGGATTGCTCAGCAGCTGAAAGAGAGAAAGGAAATTATGAGATCAAAACGTGTTATGAAAAAGAATCAGATCATACATCAGATTAAGTCCTTTTGGGAACAACAGCAACAAGAAAGTTTCTTGAAAATTTTCAAGAAATATTTCTCTTGATTTAGGAATATTATAACTAAAGCTACGTTTTTCAGTTATTTTACCCCAAATAAAGCTCGTGAGACATTTTCTTTACTCTTTAAAATCACATATTTTAGAGCAGAGGGTCTCAGATATGCAATTAGAGAGCGAGAAGTGGGAACAGAGAATTTTTTGCAGACACTTTACAGCAGGTGCAGTAACTGGGGGGGAAAAGATCAAAGCGTGTGGGTTCCAAATTGTCCACCAGATGGTGCTGGATGCTCTGAAATAATAAGCTATGGCTCTGTTAGCGAAAGGAGCCCTCTCAGCCCTGTCACATTAGGATACAGATGGGTGATTGAGGGGGAATCAAACAAGAAACCTCAAACCAAAACGCTGTGTCCTTAACACACGATGAAAACAGAAAGCCCAGAGTGTGCTGTTGCCCGTGCCCCACACTAGAACATGCTGGGGCTCTGTTTGCCCTTCAGCTTTGTGCTAAAGCTCTGCGAGAAAGCAGTCTGCACACCAAACTTCTTGGTTTCTCAATTTCATAGAATCATACAGTCGTAGAATGGGTTGGGTTAAAGATCTTCTTCCAACTCCCTGCCATGTGCAGAGATACCTTTCACTAGACCAGGCTGTTCAGAGCCCCATCAGCCTGGCCTTGAACACTCCCAGGGATGGGGCATCCACAGCTTCTCTGGGCAACATGTGCCTGTGTCTCACCACTCTCACAATAAAGGATTTCTACCTAATATCTAACCTAAACCTGCCTTCTGTCAGTTTAACACCATGCCCACTTGTCCTAACACTACATACCCTTGTAAAAAGTCCCACTTCAGCTCTCCTGTAGCCCTCTTTAGGTACTGGAAGGTGTTAAATTTTCTCCATGGAGTCTTCTCCAGGATAAACAAACCCAGCTCTCTTAACTTGTCAGCTTGCTAATTTCTTTAATGAGAGACCAACATTGCATTTTACCTCCATGTTATTCACCAGGTCTTGTTTTTTTGTTTTTTTGTTTTTTTNNTGTTGTTTTTTTTTTTTTTTTTGGTTAGGACTGCACTCTAGCTGAAAGCCTGCTCATTTTTCACATTTTATTATGCAGGTAGTTTGCAGATTGGTGACACTGCAAACTAAGCCATGATTAAAAGCAAATTGTCTGGTGTGTGAGAGAAGCAGAGAACATTTGTGTGTGGATAAAACAGATATTGTCACTGTGTTTACACTGTTTGGATGCTATTCTGTTTTAATCACTTGTCCAAAATGGCAAAAGCTCCAGCACCCATTCTGGTACGGGAAAAATCAGGCCAGTACTGGGAAACAAAAGATCCTGCCCAAACATTTCCCTTTGCAGAGTCAGGGCACGACTTTATTTATGGCACCCAATTTTATATGCTCTATGTCAATGTTATTGTTTTTATTTGTTAAGTCAGTAAGCTGTTCCTTACATCATAAAGTGAAGGTTCAGTCTTCAAGGAAGATGCATTATTAATGCAAGTCATCTTAGGAATAGGTGTGTGATGGCTATTTTTCTAGTTTATTGGTTGTCAAATGTTTGAATTTGTCAGGGAGGGAGGGAGGAAGGAAGGAAGGAAAGTCGGAAGGAAGGAAGAAAGGAAGGAAGAGACTATTTCTAATTGTGAGAGTCTTACTGCACTGAAAATTATTCCAAAGGAGACTCTAGCTTGTGTTGTCTGTCCTATACCCTTACAACTTCTAAATCCAGTAGACATGAGCCCAAAAAGTTATGCTACTCTAAATCAATTTTATGTGAAATCAGATTTCCTTCAAAGTATCCAAGTCAGGGCTTAAAACGAATAAATTTGTCATTTGAAACAGTTTTCAAGCCATGGCTGACAAACATTAGCTCACAATTTGTAACAGGGGTGTAAATGAACTTCTCATTTGGTTTGGACTCATTTTCCCTCCATTAATCGTTACCAAATTCACTTCCCCAGGGAAGTGGTGGAATCACCAACCCTAGAATTGTTCAAAAATGAGTAGGTGGCACTTTATTTACATGATTTACTGGGCATGGCGATATTCTGTCAAAGGATGGACTTCATGATCCTGGAGGTCTTTTCCAAACTTAATGATTCTATGATCCTATGATAAATAAAATATATGAAACCTCTGATTCCAAAACATTTTTTCCAGTGATCAGCTGGCACCTCCATTTCTTCCTGGCACTCTTGATGACTTGTCTTTGTCTCACTTGAAATAAACTTGGCGGAAGAAAGTTCAAGAGAGTAGTTCAGTCACTTCTATGCCAAAATCACTTTTTTGCTCTCATGAGCCTCTAAACACATTTAGGTATTTTTATTTGAAAATATATGGTTGTACAACCTGCCAAAGTATCTTTTCTCCTACTAGCAGAAAAGCTGTAATTGCAACCTACCTCAAATAATTTTTTGTCATCCCGATACTCAGGGCTAGGCACACCAAAGGATGTTAGAACAATCCAGCTGGTGACTTGTTAAAAGTGACAGGAACACCTTATATGGAACCAATCAAAGTTATGTGAAATAGTTTTAGGAATTATTAGGAAGAGAAACAGTCAACAAACTTTCTGAGGGCACCAAATTCCCTTTTTCCCTGCTCTGATACATGACTGGGCTGTCTCAGCACACTTGAAAAATGGACTTGGAAAACAAACGGGCAGATTTTGATAGAAGAAATACCTGCAGCTCCATACAAAGCTGGGATAATGTCTCTTCCACAGATAGCTCCTCTGGAGAAAAAACACAAAGAAAGACATCAGGTTTGAGAACAGTGGGTGTGAAATATTAATGCTCTGCTGTTTATTCATGAGAGAAATTGGTCATTTGGTATTCTTGCCTGACAGACAAGTTTCTGTTTGGGTGTGGGCACTCCACAACCCTTTTTGTACTGGTGCAGGTGCAACTTCTTCTTATGCAACCTGGGCCATTAAACGAGAAGAAACTGTTTTTGTGGTGACAAAGACAACAGAATTTGGCTTTTTGTTTACTCTCTTTTACTAGAAGTTTGATTTTTAGCCTTTGGTATTTATGGCCAACTGTAGAACTGAATACAGAGTCTGAGCAAATGATGTGCAAGGAATAGTTGTCCCTGTTGTGCTAGAGAGGACTGTGCAACAACATCAAATTCCTGGCTGGTAAAAGATTGGGCATCTCTGTACTGCCTTGTGAGGCTGGAATTACCTCACCCCTGAAAGCAGCAGGGTTTTGATGTATTCCTGAGAGAACCCAGAACAGGGACACCCCACTTTAAATGCACCACGGACTACCAGGCAAAGGAGGACATCAATCAACTCTCCGACTTTGGCAGCTTGATTTTGCAATGGGGAACTTTCTAATGGTGTCCGTAAAGAAACAAAGCACGAACAAAGCAGAACAACTCACAGAACAATCCCCTTCCCAAGCCCCAAATTTCCCTTCTCAGATAGCAGTAATAAATGGGAAAGGACAGACCAAGATGGGTAGTGCTTTGAAAAGACCCAATCTTAGCTGATAAAATTTGGGAAATAACTATTTGCACTATTAATGCCTAAAGTAAGCTACTTTCTTTTTAAATATACTACTCTGGGAGCTAGGAAAAAAAAACAAGAATTAAGGAAATATGCAGAGATTTATATTCTTGGATTTATCTTAACCTTCTGTAAAAACCTATGAGATTAATATGACCTATATAGATGGTACAACTGAATGAGTCATTTAGATTTTTCCCCTGCTCAGTGAGGAAATATAACAAGTACAAGGTGCAGTTTAAGCCATCCCAAATTAGAAAGCATACCTATGTCAAATAACTTCTTTTTAAATTGGCGTGTTTCACCCCAATGAATGTAAGGAGACAGATATAAAAATTTGATTTATATTCATCTTACTGCGTGAATCTTACACCCCATAATTTTACTGAGTTTTGCAACAGGTGTCAGAAGATCAGCCTTAAAACCAAATCTTTAGTTGATTTTCAGACTGTGAATAAAATAATGCAAATAACACTCTGCTCAAGAGGCTAAAAAGGGTATTTGCATTTAGCAAATTTTCATGCATTGCAAGAAGTACATTTGCAAATGAAGTGCATGCTTCAGTACCAGTATTTGTTTCAAAACCAGGCAAAAGGTGTTTAGAACACCAGTATGTGCTCTAGGGTGGTTCTGGAGTTGTGGCAACTCATCCGTGCATAATTCTGCCATCTCCCAACCTATAGCCCTGTCTGGAAGAGCCACAAATCATCAATTATCTATACCTGTTAACCAAGATCCGTGAAGCAGTTTTGTTGCATGTTCTGTTCTGTCTGAGAGCTCATAAGATGCAAATTAAAATGTTGGGTTTTGCTTGTTTCTCTTGTAGTTGGATTGAATAACACAGTATGTTACTTACCTATGAGTTTTAGACTGTCTTGAAGGGAAATATATGTTGGGGAACAAGACATGAAGTGGCAAATAGGATCTATCAAGTCCCTGAGTGTGTGAAGCACATTGCATTGTGTTTGATAGTTCTTACACATAAGGACTATACTGGAAAATTTTACTACCTTTTAAAACCGGCTGGCCAATGCAATCAACCCTCCTAATGTAATTATCTCTGCAACATAACAAAACTGATAACTTCAAAACCTGCACACCACAGAAATACAAAGACACAGTGTGAAATGTGAAATTATGAGCCACATTCCTTGAATCCAAAGGAACAGGTGAGACAGCAGGATTTAGTCAGGAGTGAGTCTCATTTTCATAGGACCTCATGCTCTCATTACAAAGATGACTAAACACAAATTAGAGAGCTCCATCCTGCAAATCCAGCCAGCCAGCACATGCACATTAGACCCAACAGGCCTGACTAGCCAAAAAAGACCTTCTGCCAAGAAACCAGAAAATCTATTGAACAATTGAATTAGGAAGGAAATCAGAATAATTTTGAAGTGCAAGTTGTAATTGGCAGGGGAGAAATATATGCAAGTTACAAAGAAGGGAGTATAATTTAAACCCACTCATATCACCTTTCAGATTTTTCTTTTCAATTATAAAAAATTTTTGCGTAAGAGAAAAAAATATATTAAGAGTCTTCCCAAGAGTTCATGGCCATTCAGATCTGGAAGTAACACTTTTCAAAATGCAACTGAGGCCAAAAATCACTGAAAGGCAAGTATTCTGAGAAATGTATCAAAATATTTTACCCATCTACACATCAGGCCACATCTATAAAAGGATTCACAAAAGCTGAGGAGTCAGTCATCTTTAACAGTGTGCAAAAATAAACACTAATCAGACAACACAGATGAAAATCCCTTGAAGTCTCTGAACAGACCAAAAATTTTTGTATTAAAATGTGCATTTAAAAATGCAGCACTCTTAAAAGATTCAGTGATTTTAAATGTCTTTTCACTTACCCAACTTCAGCTGTGGTAAATCAGGAATCTCGTTCATTATGAGGGTGTAATACGTGTGAAGACCCCTTTGAGCATTCAAGAGCAGAAGACAGAGATCCTTATGCCACTTGTATGCATGCTGCATGCAGTTTTCAGATGGGACATAAAAGCTGCCCTGTGTAGAAAAAGTGTCAAGAAAACAAAGTACAGAAATTAAAATTCATGGTCTCCATTTGTGCAACAGGTTTCAACAAAAACCCAGTTGTGTACAGTCTCCACCCAGATGTGGATTAATCTCTTTTTACAAGAGTATATAGTGATAGGACAAGGGGTTATGGCTTTAAACAAAAAAAGTATAGGTTTAGACACTATATTAGGAACAAAATTCTTTACTGTTAGGGTGGTGAGGTCCTGGCACAGGTTTTCCAGGGAGTGTTCAGTGCCAGGTTGAATGGGGCTTGGAGTAACCTGGTCTAGTGGGAGGTGTCTCTGCCCATGGCAGGAGATTTGAATTAGATGGTGTTTCAGGTCCCTTTCAATCCAAGCCATTCTGTGATTCTTCAATTCTAATCAAGCAGATGGCACCAAAGAGAGATTTTAACCATCCCAACCTCCCAGCCACCCAACTAGCTAGATGTGTAATCCAAGAGTATCTCATTCTACATGTTCCTTTTGCCCAAACTGTAACAAAACCATAAGGTCTCAGCAAGGCTGTCACATGCACAGACCCCTCAGACCAAACAACCCAACAGAGTAATCTATCTCTGTCCATCCCACATGTCCCACTATGGAGCCAGTGTCTCTCCCCACAACACAGAGAGTGCTGTGCAAAATACACGCTCTCTGCTGGAGGAGGAGGAGGAGGAGGAGGCATGAAAAGAACTATAAAGATGGCTGCATTCACTTTCCTTTTCCCTCCTTACTGCCTCCTGCAAAGGTGATAGCTTGATGGTACCATGGTATGCTTTGTTATCTGTATTAGTGAACAAATGCAGGTGGCATTGCTATCCCATCAACAAATACGAGCCACTCTGTACTCCAGGATCAAAGTCTGTGTTAGTACATCTCTTGTGGGAGAATGTAATAGGACAGATCCCAGCACGTTCACTACAAATATTTCCCAAACAACACTTTTACACTGAGAATGTAAGCTGAGTTTTGATTAGGGCACCATAAATCAGAAGTTTTCACTTCTGTCAAAAGATGCTTGTATAAATTACTGAGATTCGAAATTTGCACTGCTTAGGTTTACAATGGAACTACGTATTAATCCCTGGGTTTGTGAAACATGGACAATTTGCAACTTAGTCCACTGCTTATCACTCCTGGGATAAGAATACAATTTCTTCAGGCCAGCCAGGTGCTGACTGCCTTTTTGGACAGTCCCAAAAGCTGTGCATCTCCAGGAAAAACGAAGAACCAACCACACACCAGTGCATTTCCTGTGTTCTTCTCCCTTTGACTTCCCTAAAACCTGTATTTCACAACTCTTGGCCTGAGCCAGGATGTTTCCCTCAGCTTCTCATGCAAATCTTCAAGAAGTTAACTAGAATTCTGTGGTAGGCACAAAGGGAAGTGCTCTCCAGACCCGCAGAGAAACGTCTGATGATAATTAACAGAGTTGGCTGTTCTTCAAAGGTTTCAAAATCTCCAGCCTCAGCATGAATATTTTTTACTCTCACCATGGCCAAAACAAAAAAGAGAGCATAAAGAAATGCTGCTCAAAACAATAGAAAATTGGAAGTGGATTGATGTACAATGTCATGAAAATCTGCCCTCCTTTACTATCCATTGTTGATTTTTTTAGGCAAAAATTAGTCTGGTGTTCAAATGCTACACTGATGAGCAGAAGGAAGAAAGTGAGTTAATTTCCTAGTTTATATGAACGCTATAACATGGTGTTGTGCATGACTACACTTCAATAGGTCTATTTTCTGCCATTCCTTGGCATAGATTATACCTTAAACATAAAAAGTAATAGGAAAATGCACCTGTAGGTGGGTTCAAAACTTGCACGAATTAAAGATGTTCAAAATACTACTCAATTAGTCCTGTTTTGAATTCTTTAGCATTTGTCTTCCTATCTTATGGTGCTTTTTAAAATTTGTCCTCAGCTGATTTACACTGGACACTTGATCACATGTTCTACACTGTAGACACAGAATTAGGAGCACTGAGTATAACCACAAGAGGCAAGTAAAATTTTCTCCAGCGTTTCTCTTCATTGCAATGTAAACTTTCTTCAAATTACTGTAAGATATGGATGGTATGCCTGTGTGAATAGAGAGCTGAAAAGATTGCTCCGAGCTCTCTTTTCTCTTCCTTTCCCTGCTCTCTGGGAGGAGTGTCTGTGCCAAAGAAAGGTGCTGTGCTTTGAAAATGCCATTGCATGAGAGGAACAGCGCTGCACAGACCAGGAGTAAGAGGGCATATCATTAAGCATTTTGATGGAATTCTATTAAATGACGAGTGGCTTTGAAATCCTGTTGTTTATTTGGAACATCCATCCTAATTTGAAAAATCTTTTTGTCGAGGTGGAAAGTGACAGAAAAAAAGGCGACGAGCTCCAAATTTCTGGTTCTTCAGCGACTTAAAGACATTACTGCTCTCACAGGACTGCTTCTTCTGAAAGCTGTCACATACATACAGGATACAGAGCAGGACATTACAGAGATTATTAAATCCACCTCAGGGACAGCTTAAACTAATGTGAACTAAGGTCTGTGCATCTTCATCTGCAGGGACCCCAGCAGGGCAGGCATCTGTCAGATGATGCCATTAGAAACTGCTGCAGCTAAATCAGCTTATCCATCACTGCTCAGTAAGCTGAGAAATGTCAAGAAACGTCTTTCTTTGGGATGGTCTAAAGATTGCAGACCTTTCACATTTGCTATTTTAATTGCCTCTTCTGTGCATTTATTCAGGTGTTTCCCTATTTCCTTGGCAATAGCCTGGAACAGGGACTCAGACTACAATACTAGCAAATCGAGTTTGGTAACAAACATGTCACATGGTGCTCTAAAGGAAAACACTGCTGTAAAACCAACACTCAGGAAAAACAGTGCCTCTGACCCCTTAAACAGCTGTAAAGTGCTCAGCTTTCCACGTTTCTTGACTCAGGCTGACAGATATTGGTTTGCATCTGGTTAAGACAAAACTCTTATTAA
Organism: Dryoscopus gambensis; assembly: GCA_013389985.1. Classification (NCBI taxonomy): domain Eukaryota; kingdom Metazoa; phylum Chordata; class Aves; order Passeriformes; family Malaconotidae; genus Dryoscopus; species Dryoscopus gambensis. The sequence continues at coordinate 34,630 of WEIT01016758.1, forward strand.
ACCAAAAATAATACCATTGACAATTCCACCTTGCGCAAAGCCCGATGGTTGCTCTGGGCTCGTAATATCCATTGTGAAAGTACATGTTGGTTTCCTTTTGTCCTGGTTTGAAAGGAAGTGAGTTTTTCAAGGAAGTTATAGTCAAACCAATCAGTGGTCAGACTGAATATTGACACCTGGTATGACCACTGAAGAGATTTGTCACCTCTGAGAACATAGGGAGATAAAGGGGAGAATCAGAGAGGAACTTCCTTTTGTGTTCCGGCTGTTGAAGGGAGCAGATGTCCTCCCCCGCCCAGCCGGAGGCCTGAAGCCTGGGCCTGGGCCTGGGTGGGGGAGGGGGAAGCCATGCGGCCTGAAGCCATGCGGCCTGAGGAGAGAGGTAGGCCAGAGCCCGGAGAGAGAGAGAGGTGGAAGGAAACGGGACTGAGCCAGCTTCTGCAGGATGGAAGAGTGGAGAGACAAGATGGTTCTCTACCTCCCCCCCCATCCCGAGAGAGAGAGACTGTGTGCCAGCCGAGGAGCGGAGCGGGGG
>WEIT01016758.1:35497-50129 GCA_013389985.1 Dryoscopus gambensis
CCAAAAAAAGGAGCTTCTGGTACTTGGCATCGTTGAATCCTGAGGGCAGTTTCGGTCCATGGATGGTGGTGAGAGCACCAGACATGGAAGGACACTATGGGTTACAAGAGAGACTCCTCTCTTCTTTGATGGACTGAGACTTGATTATTTGAGTATTGTTAACTGATCAGGAAATCCAAGGTTTTGTCTGATTGTGTGAAGGGTGGAAGTTGGGAGGAGGAGGAATGTTTCGGAGAGTTTTCATTCTGTTTCCTGTGTGTTCCTTTCATTTAGTGTAGCTTAATAAAGATTTTTTTCCTTATTTCTAAGTCTGAGCCTGCTCTGCTCTGTTCCTGATCACATCTCACAACCATTATTAGTAAAAAATATATTTTCATGGGGCACTGGCATTGTGCCCAGTGTCAAACCATGACACCTTTGTAAAGATTCCCATGACCTGTTGAACTTATTCCTTTGGCCTACTGTTCTTTTAATCTCATTAGTTAGTAGGTAGACAGATTCTTCTATGCTGGTTGTAAAACGCATCTACAGATTTCTTTTTCCAAGACCCCCTCTGTCTGTAATGGTAAACTGCATCTCTGGCTTTTGCCCTTTTCTTTTTCTGAAAATTTTGGGAGGGCATGAATGCCTGAGAAATCTCACTTTAAGGCTTAAGACCTAAAGGTACTCTGATAGCAAAGATGGATGACAACTCAGAAGCTAATACAACTGACACAAAAGGATTTCTTCCGTTGTGCCAACATCATTAAAGCAAAATAGACCAAGAAAGTCAAGATGTTAGGAAAAAAGGCAGTCCAGAGACTCATCCAATACAGGATGGAAATTCTCCTTAGCCCTCCTTTTATTCTGAATGTATTTATACAAATATTTTATATTTTTAAGCAGTAACCAAATTAAGTTCTACCTGAACTTTGGCTGTTCAAATTTTCTTCCTGAATAACCTCACAACACCCTTGTAGTCCTCCTGAGTTTCCTGCAACTTCTTCCAAAGGTCATAAACTCTCTTCAGTTAAAGAGCTCTGAAGCTCTTTTCTCATGAAGAATCCTGTGCATATAGGCCTAATTTCTCCATTACCCTGTTCACTGTGATCATCATCAATCATAGAGTCATAGGATGGTTTGGATTGGAAGGAATCTTAAAGATCCTCTAGTTTTAAACTCCCAGCAATGGGTAGGGAGACCTCACACCAAATGATCACATAAAGAAAAACCTAGACAAAGGGAAGATAAAACCTATTTCCTGGTGTTTTGGAAATGCAAAGGCTTCAGTTCACTTTGATCATGATGTGCAAAGCTGGACCCCAGCACTGGACCATCACTGACCCTTTTCCATCTATCCTCTAAACTGGGCTGCTAGATTTACCCAGCCAAGTACAATAGCCTTCAATATCAACAACCCCAAACAAACTAAACATTCCTGGCAATATCCCTGCTGAATACATTCAAATATTACTTTTAAATGAATAGGTTCCCTGTGCAATGCTCTTATCAATCAACAGATCCTTCCTATAATTAGACTGTATTGCTTTATAAATGTGGTTTTCCTTTATAACAAGAGAAAGGAAAATTACTTGCAAAAACCAAACACCTTCATCAAATAAGGTTCATTTCAATTCATTATTCAAATGCAGAGAACAATTTGTGGATATTCACTTCTAGTGTACTACATCTATCCACTATCAAAAGGCACCAACTGAATTTATGCTTTGTAATGTACAATTAAGTAGCTGGTATTTGTTTTGTATTAAGGCAGTTTCATGAGCTATGTTAACTACATGCAACGTTCAACAATAGCACTAACAGTTGGTAAATGAGACCCTTTATGTTTAATCTAACTCTTAACACATTTCACAATTCAGATTCAAATTGATTGTCAGGAATTTTAATATACTAAGAAGCCATTTAAGTCTAAATAGACAAGTTTTACAGTCTCCAAATGTTTTCAAGTAATAGAGAGAGCTACCCTACCTTACCTGCTTCTGGGAAAGATCTAGAGAACTGCTTGAAACTGGAGGATAAATCTCAGCATCCCAAGATAAATGCAGTTTCTGAGTCCACAGCACATGCCCATTTGTCTGCAAGCCCATTCTGATTACCTAATATGAAAATTTTATTCTGGCTTCAAACACAAGGACCAAGGCTTTACTCTCTACTTTGGATGTTGTTTTCTAAGATAGATTTCCTGTTATTTGGTGGTTGGAAATTAAATTATCGTTATGTCTTGAGCTAAAGCTTTAGTGTTTCCACTTCACTAGTGAAAGTGCTTCAGCAGTGGTGGGAGCAGGACAAATTTTTACTCCATTTTCTGAAACTGGTTGCATGTCAGAACTTATTTTTGTCTTAAAGAGGTTATCATGTGAATATGTTAAAATGAAGGCTCAGAGAAAACTGAAGAGGCAAAGAATATCTTTTGAGCCATTCTTATGAGAGAAATTACATGAAATTTAATGAGAAAAAAAGAATCTAGGTGATGTTAAGTGAAAAACTTTTAATGATGATATTTTGTGGGAAAACAACAACCAAGCAACAAAAACAAAACAACAAAATTTGGCTGGACTAAGAATATTTTTATAAATATATAAAAATATATATTGTATATCGTATAGAGAATATATGGAGAAAACATAAATGTATACATTATATAATCATTGTAAAGGTTTAGATTGGATATTAATAAAGATTTCTTCATGGAAAGGGTTGTCAAGCATAGGAACAGGTTGTCCAGGAAAGGGGTGGAATCACTACCCCTGGAAGTGTTCAAAAATCCCATAGACGTGGCACTTGAGGCCATGATTTAATGGTGAAAGCGATGGTGGTGCTGAGTTAACAGCTGATAATCTTAAAGGTCTTTTCCACCCCTAAAAATTCTATATGTGTACATATGTATATGTCTATTTGCATCTCCATTCAGCTATGGAAAAAAGCCAAACCCAAACAACTCCCCCTCATTAATTCATTCATCAATACAAACATCTTCTAGATCCCTGTGCCAGGCAGTGAAAAATTATCAGCGAATCTAAAAAAAACCCCTGTAGGTTAAAGACATGGAAGCCCAGAGTGGCCAAATTGTGGATGCCACTCTGTGGTGATACTGTTTCTTCTCAGCCCAGTTTTGGAATTTTGAATATTTTTATTATTTTTATTTTTATTAAGCAACCACAGACTACATAAAACAGGTGTGGTACACAAATCTTGGTCCTATCTGGCAGAAAATCTGTTCATCTCTGTTCTTCATCTGTCAGCAGCAGATATGTGAACACAGAACTTTCTTGAGGGTAGGGTGACACCCACAAAAGCGAGCTCCTGTAAACCTCTTTCCTCTAATATCCACTAACAGGAAGACAGCATGCTTATGGGAGGAACAGTTATGGAAAGCTAGGAAAATTAATATTTTCCATTTTAAAAAGTAAAACCGAGGACCAAACATTTAAGATAAATAGATATATTGAAGTAGGATGCACTTGAATGTATATATTCTATCAACTTAATAAACTGCATAGAAAAGGAGACCCTGTATTGATTTACTAGTCAGTATTTGCTATGACGGTTCATTATCCAAAGCTCTAAAATAAAAGTAAAATCATTATAATATATGCAAATTCTATTTCAGTGACACTAATAACACTAATCCAAAACTTCAATAAAGGGCAATAATTAGAAAGGCATTGACAATATATGGAACTATTTATGTTATGCCTCTCACTAAATCTGTTATGTAAGAAAATGTAGGTTGGTATTTCATAAATACAATTTGACATTTATATTACCTCTAAAAGCTAGAGCTACTTTGTCAAAACCCCTGGGATAAAGGCGTAGTAGAAAAAATATTTGACATTGCAGTCAGATTTAGTGGCAGGTTCAGTGATAATTTACATTTTGTAGAAAATCAGCAGTTAGAAAGTATTTGACTTGAGACCCTTGAAAAATAGGCCTGAAAAAGAGCATTCTTTGAACAGCTGGAAGAGAATTCTCCTGGTCAGCTCTAAGGATTGTGGTTTCAATACTATAAGTAACTGTCCTAAATACAGGCTGTAGGTTTATTACTTACAGTTGGCCAAGGAAGAAGAGGTGGCCAGGAAAATATTTTTTAGGAAAATTATCATTTAAAAAATATCATTCTAGTAAAGCAAAAATGTTTCACTGATTACACTGATTTCCCTTAAAGTTATTCTAGGAGAAAAAACACAGAAAATGTTCCAAATGTCTCATACTGTCCCGCTTAGAAGAAAAAGAAGATTTTTCATTAAAAAAAAAAATCTGGCTTTTTTCTTATTTTCTTTTTCATCAAGATAAAGTTCATATAGCAATATATTGTAGAATTTAAGGGTCAAAAAGAAACCCCAAAATACTTTCATTCACACACAGAAGTTTTGGTTTCTTGTGGTTTTTTTCCCAGACTTTTCCTTTAGGGGACATTACACAATTTTTTAATTTCTATGCAATTGTTTGAAGTCTATTTCCCACATCACTTTAAAAACTGAACCAGTGACTGGAGGTTATGTTACATCCTATATATCATCACAAGTGTCTACAATCACGATGGCTCTTTGTGTAAAAGAACACATAGAGTATTCTACGTAAGTTTCTGAAAAATTCTGATTATGATAAATAAGAAGGGGAAAAAATCCTTTTTCTCCCCCTGATCTCTAGGGTTATACATCACCATAGAGAAAATTAAAGCCGTAAAAACATGGCTTTAGCAGTAAATTAAGCACTGGGGAAAATGTCTCATGAAAGTCAGAGCAGTGTCTGACACGAGGCATCCTTCTTCCAAGATGAGCACTGAATCATCTGGCACAAGAAAAGTTGTATGAATCATGTATCATAGAATTTTAGAATCTTCTGATTTGGAAGAGACCCATCAGGATTATTGAATACAATTCCTAGTTCTCAACTGCTTCTCATATGTCTTCCCCTCTAGACCCTTCACTACCTTCACAGCCCTTCACAATTTTTATAACCCTTCTTTGGACACTGCAATAGCTTTATATCTTTCTCATATTGTGGCACCCAAAACTGCCCCCAGAACCTGAGGTGAGGCCCTCCAAGTGCAGAGCAGAGCAGAACAATCCCCTCCCTTGCCTTGCTGGTGATGCTGTGCCTGATGCCCCCAGGACAGGGTTGTCCCTCCTGGCTGCCAGGGCACTGCTGACCCATATTTAACTTTCCATTGACCAGGACCCCCAGGTCCTTCCCACAGCTGCTTTCCAGCCCCTCATTCCCCAGTCTGTCTGTACATCCAGGGCTGCCCCATCCCAGGTGCAGAATTCGGCACTTGCCCTTAATAATCTCCATAAATTGGTTATTGCCCATCTCTGATTTCTTGAGGTCTCTCTGCAGGGCCTCCCTGCCCTCAAGGGAGCCAACAGCTCCTCTCAATTTAGTGTCATCGACAAACTTACTTAGTATTCCTTTGAGTTCTGCATCCAAGTTGTTAATGAAGATGTTGAAGAGAACTGGGACAAGGATGGAGCCCTGCAGAATCTCACTATTTACACTGCCAGCCTGATGTCACCCTATTCACTACAATCCTTTGGGTGCGCTTTTCTTTCCCTCTGTTACAACTATGTCTGAAAATGACACGTTAGTCCATATCTTCATATTGTTATTACTAAGAGTCTCTGTAGGGAACATTCACAAAGCACACTGAGATATCCTTTGGCTAAGAGATGATACAGCAACATTGAATAATTAGGATTTTATGAAGACAAAAGACCCAAATATTTGAAAATATTTTTTAGGCAAAAAAAAAAGGGGGGGCAGATTAGATACATAGATTTATAAAATATGTTTCAATCTATCTATCTAAAGCTGGTCTTTACATGTAATTTTAAATTAAACATTTATTAGTATATACACGCTTATGATGCAAATTCTGATCTCCTAAACAAAAATAACACAGTGGAGACATCAAAAAGGTCCTTAATACATTGGCCTTTCTGATTAAAGGGAGTCCATGCTGCCTACTCACAGATAAGGAAAGCAAATCCCCTCCTGTTTCTGTGATCAAACAAGGACCCCTGAGCTGAAGAGCTGCCTTGTTATTACTCACCCCTGCAGGCAGCAGCATGAAACCAGTCAGTTTTTAAAAGAACACTTGTTAACATCTTTTTGTCTCTCCCACCTGTATGTACACACACAGAGAGAAAAGGAGACCCTGTTCAGTGATATTAACACAAATGTGCCACTACAATTGGCATTCAGGACATCAGAAAATGTCAAAAATGTTTTGATTCAACTTGCATATCTAGCAACAGGGAAGGATGTGTTCAGCTGTGGCTCTGGCTGGGGTGGAGATGGTTTTATGCTACGTAATCATATCGGTTAGCAGCTGGCAGGGTATTTCTCTTTATATCAATGCTATATACTGTCTGATATTAGGTATATGAATAAATAGCTAAATAATTAAACAAATCAATGAATTTTTCCCAGGATTTTATAGAATATTATTGGCTTTGTTTACAAAAGTTTGCAGTGAATTACATAGGGGTTAATGGTCAAAGCTCTAATACATGTCCCTGTTTGCTTACAAAAGAATGGTGAGATTAGTGTCTAGCAAATCTTAGATTTAGATCCTAAACATGTCCAGCTCAGCTCATCACCCTGGACTCCCTTCATAGCACACAGAGAGAAACGGGAATTTTTGCAGCACAGTTCATCCCCTCTACTTTAAATCTTGATGTTATAGAATTACGGAATGGTTTGAGTTTAAAGTGACCTTAAAGGTCATCCAGTTCCAAAGCCCTGCCACACCTTCCACTAGACCAAGCTGCCCAGGGCCTCTACCAACCTGTTCTTGAATACTTCCAGGATTGAGACATCCACAGCTTCTCTGGGCAACCTGTTCCAGTGCCTCATCACTCTCACAGGAACAAACGTCTTCCTAATATCCAACATAAATCTACCCGCTTTCACTTGAAACTATTCCCCCTTGTCCTATCACTTCATGGCTTTGCAAAGAGTCCCTCTTCTGCACTCTTATAATGCACTATTATGCAATAATGAAATTCTCCTTGCTTTCCACAGATAGTGTATGAAGGAAAATTAAACTAGAAGCTCAGATGCAGAAAATTCAGAGATGGGCAGAGGACTTTCACCCCAGTGCTTATTAAAAAAAAGAAAAAAATTAATTCATACAGTTTTGAACAGAGGAAAATAAATGTGAAGCATCCTGAATTTGAATAGGTATTTTCTTCCCTCAGAGAAGAGAAATGTTTCAGACATGATGATTTGGATTCTTCACTCAGCAGTAGTTGTTGACTCCAAGAAGCTGACAATCAGTCCCAGAACATGTATTTTGGGGTCTAATGTGAGCTTGGAAATGCTCTTAGAGAAAAATTAGGAACTGAAGGAACCTGAGACAGAAGTGAAGAGGTGTGCAGGGATGTGAAGGTCTCATCTTGTCCTTACAAGAGAGAATGGCCACGGCTGATACGTGAGCCAGCTGAAGGTACTTTGCCAATGCTTGTGAGCTGGTTTGGACCTAACAAACAAATTAAACTCCGTTCTCTTGCAGGTGGCATTTCTCTCATGGTGTTTGGCAAAATATGCTATTAAATGCTGTGAACTTCTATCACACTGCATGTACCAAACTACTTGGCTCTCTGTTGATTTCTGAAGCACAGACCCGAAGCAAATGGTCACTCTGACATGCTCTTTATTTAATGAAAGAAACAAGGATTGCAGCTTCCTATTTAGAAATGCCAGGCTCTGTTATGTACTGACAGTCACTGCCAGAGAGAAAGTGACTTCGGGCTTGGATCTCTGTTCACGTATGACAAGAGCTACAGGAATAATTGATTTTACAGTTCAATGCCCAAACGGGGAAAAAAGGACTGTGTTAAGTCAACTTAGGAAGAAGTATTTCCTTCTTCAAAGTGAAATGAAAGACCCTTATTTTGTTTTTTTTTCTTTTTTTTTCCAAAGACCTTTTTTCTTAGCAGTTACAAGCTACCTAGTCGTTGTGACTTCACATTTAAAGTCTTGCCACTTGAGCACCACAACAAACTTTTTACAACCTGTTAACGAGCTACAAATACAAGTTAAACCATACCTTAAACTCACCTATATACTGCAAAGTTAGCTAAATTGCCATGTGCTGAGTCGTGCTACGTAGCACAGGATGCCATAGCAACTATTTAATGTGGGGAACAGTAAGCAGTAGAATGCAGAGAGGATGTTCATCTGGAAAATATATTCCAATCTATTATAGTATATGCCTATTTCACAATTTCTCACAGAGGTGGTGGACTGAACCCAGCAGTCACACCACTCCTTCCTGCCCCTGACCACAGTGTTTTGGGTTTCTCTTGCAAGGAAAATGGCATGTCAGTGGGCTACAATATACAGGAGGAGAACCAGGCTGACACTGCATTCTCTACACATCAGTTAGATTCTAGAAATAACCCAAGTCTCACTGCACTTGTCCCACTGATATTCCACGTGGCCTTTCTGAAATTTGGGTTCTTTTTTACCTTTCCAAAGTGTTGACAGGAACTGCCTCAAAATTAAATATCAAAATGATCAAATATTTGATAAGTTCTTTTTCTAAGATTCATTATTGTCACTGGTATCAGACTGGTTAGGGCTATCCTGACTCATATCCTGCCCCTAAGAACAGGATGTACTGAACAGTCTCATTAATGAAATGTCCGTATTGCAGCCAATCTTGCTCTGTTTATGCAGCAGGTCATGAAAATGAAAACTTATCTGGGGCTACTTGAAATACCCCAACAAATTGTGCTTGAGTTGTGTGAAGGCCTTGAGACAACAGCACACGAAGCTGCCATTTTAAGCCTAAAAATCCAACAACTTGACATCCTGCTACTCTCTTAAAATAAAATTATTCTCAGCTACAAATATGTCAATGCATGGAGGAAGAATTGTTTACTTCAAACACTTGAGCAGCAATTGTGCAGAAGGAAAGACTCAAAGGCAAAGATAGGGATCCTCCTGTCCAAAGAAAGGAATATATAAAGAGCCAGACACAACAAAAGTGAGAAAAGGATACTAAAGAGATGATAAAAATTAACTCTCACTTAAATGAGGGGATAAATTTCCTCATTTTCTGTCCCCATTTTGTAGAAAAGGACTTTATCAGTTAGATGCTGCCACAAGCAAAATCTGCGGACCATTATTCATGCATCATAGAAATACAATTAAAAATAGGATATCTTTCCTTTTCTTGGGAAACCTAAAATTCAAACCGGCCATATACACAAAAAAAGTCCATTTGACTACATTCCACATCAGTCTGACAGGCTGAGCCTTTGCTTTTATCAGCACTCACTGGTATTATTTGTGGGGAACATATATCTACTGTCTTGCAACATGGCATGGTGCCATGAAGAAATCAAGAATACTTGTGAATTATTTTAATAACAAGGGTATAGACATGAGCCCCCTGGGATTTTTGATACTCCTGCCAATAGCAGGATGTTTATGAATTGCACCGTCTGCTTTCCAGGCTACTACAGCAGGTGGCCAGCATCACTGAGTCCTGTCATTTTGCTATGCTGGCTTTGCTTTTGAAGTTATAGGTAAGATCTGATCACTAGGTTCCTAGGGGGTTATTTTGGTTCTTGATCACACAGCATCTCATAGGAGGGAAGAGATACGGTGCCAGCCATGCCCACCCAAATCTGTTACTGAGAGCTTTGCCCGGAATTCACTGTTGAAATGCTTATAATCAGAGCATTTGCTGCATGGTGGTTAATTACCTTTGTCTTCACAAATGGAGATAAAAAATAAAATTATCACAACACTGTTTCTGATCTTTTCCTCATCTTGGCAAATTTAAACATTAGCAACAATGTCAAACAATGGCTAAAGAGGAAATATTTAACTGTGTTTTGACAGTGGCAAATTACTTCAACCTTTATGAGTTCATTTTTTAAGCACTTTGACATTTCATTACCAAGGCAGAGTTTTTATTTTATTGCTTCCTTCAGTCTGTTACACAGCCACAAGTGTTACCAAGTAGGTTCTTATGATTCATATGCAAGTCGAAAGAAATCATGTCTCTATTGACAGGACTTTTATTTTTTTATTATTATTTACAAATGCTCCTGTATATCCCAGACTTTCTACTTGGTTCATGATTGATTTCTCCTTTTTCCCCAAAGAGGTGAGTAAAAGATTTTGACTTGTATAGTCTTTGTCAAACCGGATCAGAAGAGAAATCCAACAAGTCCTGTGTTTTGCAAGCAATCACAGTCAAGTATTTGATACTCACGGAGGAGACAGGTAAACAAAGAGAACAAAATAAAAGCCTAAGCCCTGACAGCTTCAGAAACTGAACGCCTTCAAGCAAAGTCTTCCTCAAATTACCCAACTATTGGTGTATATCACAGCCCTCAGAGTTCCCATCCTTTCAGAACAAGGACTGCAGGAGTTGTCAGGGCTGCCATTTTACATGATTGTGTCAAATGCTGCGAAGTTCACAGAAGCACCTTCCGGCAATGTGTTATACCAGCTCTCTTATGCTCTACAGAAACAGGGAGAAAAAGAATCCTTTTTTTGGGTCTAAATGTGCTATTTTTCAGGTTATCTGAATTTTGGCCATTATTGTATTGTGAGAAATAATCAACAGAAGATCTCTCTCAAGAACACATTCCAAGGTCTGTTGTAAAACCAAGTCAAATCAATTTCCATTACTTCTCTACTAATTTTGCTGAAGATAATTCTGCGGCTCAGAGAGTCCCACTACTCAGGTAATTGAAATGACCCAACAAGATCCATTAGCTCTTTCTTTTACAAATGTTTCAAAACCTGTTTTTAATGAGTATTATTTTATTTCAACCAATCACTCTCAGAAAAATAATTTACAGCCTGGCTTAAAGGCACCTTCCTTCTTACAAAAAATTGGTCTGCACAAAAATTGCTCCTCTTTGGCCCAGGTGCTGTAATGCTGGTCTGGTTTGTTTGACGTGGGGGATGTGGTTTCTATGCCTTTTACTGCCAGGAAACAACTCAACATCTAATCCTGTGATTATGCCACATTCCTAAAGTCTTCACTTATGACACTCTCAGGCAATGAATCATTTATAGGTCTTTCACATGCATGCAAACATACATCAAATGGAAAAGCCAATGATAAAATAATATACAGCCCTTTTTATCACTGCAGAAATCCACAATTTCTGTTCTAACACTGAAACAGAAATAATGGCTAATCAGAATATTTCCTGGGTATGTTACTTTAAGGCAATTACATTGATATGTTATAATTTACTGCAACAAAATAGGGAACTTTTGAATAGCTGGAACTGTATAAATTTGCATAACTATTGCATCTTCACAGGTTCATTTTCATAGCCTCATAGATACCTCCTGTATTATGCATAGTACATATACCAGCCCTCAAGTAATTTACACTCAAAGACAATCAAATTTCATGAGCTATGAGCAGCTTACCATTTATTCTGCAGGCCATAATTTTATGGTTTTAAATAAAATACTTCTAATGAGTTCAGTAGCGGAGAAAGAGACTGATTGACAGCTCTGGAGAGTTGAACTGAATTTGTTTACAAAAGAAACACAATATGTAGAGCAGAACCAGAGCTTTACCACCCACATGAACATTATTTAACACTGCCTTGGGGGCACCCCGCTGTCCTGTTCAGCCTTTCACCCCTGCTTCTCATCAGCCAACTCTGTCTGCCCATGCCAGGAAGACCTAATTCCACCAGAGACACTGCAGATTGCATCTGGGCCTAACAAAAACCTGTGAGATGGCAATGACTTTTGCCTTGAGTCACCAAAGAGTAGACATATGGCGCCTTCAACTGACTTTATGGTTTTATCCAATCCATGTAAAGAGTTTGGGAATACCTTGGGAGACCTTAAAGCAGCCTTTCAATACTTAAGGGCAACTTAAGCATTGAAACTTAAAAAATATGGGGACAGACTTTTCAGCAGGGCCTGTTGAGATAGGACAAGGGGTAATGGTTTAAAACTAAAAGAGGGTAGATTCAGACTAGATGTAAGGATGATGTTTTTTGTGATGAGAATGCTGAGACACTGGGCCAGATTGCCCTGAGACCTGGTAAATGTGCCATCACTGGAAACATTGAAGGCCAGGTTTGACAGGGCTCTGAGCAACCTGATGTAGTTGACGATGTCCCTGCTCGTTGCAGGGGCTTTGAACTAGATGATGTTTAAAGGTTCTTCCAATCCAAACCATTCTATGAGTCCATGAAGAAGATAAGGAAGAAAAGTGGTGGGAAAAGGCTTATCTGACTTCGCCTTATCTGATCTGCTAGCAACCAGAGGCAACAGACCAAGGACACTGCAGCTCCTTCACATTTCATGACACACCCAGCTAACCCAGGATCATGAAGTGACTGAGTGCACAGATATTAACAATACATCAGATCCCATTCAAATACCGTACTGTGAAGCTGGGAACAGTAGAGGAACATACTCTTGTAAAACTAGGCTGACTAGAAGCTTGATTTGTCAAGGTTTATGCTAGCCAAAGAAGTAGTGTAAGCTCATTTGCCTCTGACTGTGTCTGGCTTACCCTAAAGCAGTCTTTAGACCAATATTCTCACCCAAGTACTCATACATGTAACTGCATGAATGGTTACACACTTTTCCTGGAAATGCAAAGAGCTTCCTTGAACCATTAACGAATTTTGATCCAAATTTCTTTTTTTTCTGGCACTCATCACGACACTTGAGTATAGATTCTGGATATGTGATTAAGTCAAGTCATCTTCAGAAGAAGTTATTCTTGTTCTGAAGAGTGTCTAAAATTATTCTTATTTTGCTATAAAGCTACAAAAAAAAAGGTTTGTTGGCTAAACTTTTGCCTAAGGCTACTGACCTCTGTTTGGAAGTGCTTCTGCAAATCATAACACACTGACCCATCTCTTTCTCTTAACCCATTCTTTTCTGATTGTCAGACTGCCAAATCTTGTCTGATCTTTGGAGAAAATATGAGGCCATTCGAGTGAGGCCAGTTGGTTTTGCACAAACTGATACTGCTGGGGCTGCACTTCTAAGTGTTCCTCCCTAGCACTGCACCAAAACTTATAATTCTCATCAGCTTTGAAGCTGTTTCTTGGGTCATTACCACTGACAGGATAGCTGTGAACAAAGGTGTAGGCTTTTGCCGCCACGTGCAGATTTGTTTCCACAGAACAAGCCAAAGTGGTTGGAAAAAGAGGGAATCTTTTTTTCTCATTCCCCAGTCTCTGAGCTGCTGTCTTTTCCAATAGCAAAGGGTTGGCTTTCAGATGATGGATCTCGACTCTGCTGTTGCTGGCATCCCTGCTCATGCTGGAAAGGCTGACAGCTCAGAAGCTGTGAGAGCTGATTTGGTCTCCCTTCAGGAACTCTGTCATCATCAGTCAGTGGGAATTATTGTTCCTTAGTAACTAAGGATTATTGTTCCTCAGGGCATATGAACATGATTTTTAAGCAAAGTACCACTGGAAAAAATACCGAGAAGAAAGAAAAAGGGAATCATAAAGTGCTCTTTCAAAAGGCAGAGAGCAGCCAAGTCCAGTTCCTGAAGTGAGGAGTAAAAAGTCTGTTCCTGCAGTTTCTGCACTTTACTACAGGGAAGAGAGAGAAAAAAAAGATATTGCCCAAGCCTCTTCCCATAAAATTCCTGAAAAATCAATGCTGAAATCTCCAGAAAGGAAAACCTTGAATTGAAAGAATGTCAGCCAAGTGAATGACTGTACAAACGACATAAATGGATTCAGACAAAGTGAGGAATTATGGTGAGGGAAGCCAAATAAATTCTTCAGTATGTAACTGTAATAGTAGCTATGAAAGAGAAATAAATCCTCCATGCTTAGTCTGCCTTTTACCACAGTACTCACAACTCTCTAAATTAGTCATAATAAAAATTCTTTCAGTTATATAAGTCTAGGTGAGATTTGGAAAGAGAATGTAGCCATCTGATTCTTTCCAATACATAAACAGTGCAGAAAGACAGAAAAAAAAATACACATGAAAAGAGCAACTTCCTATGCAAATTCTATTGCTTAAGAAAAGGGATAAATTATCTGTCCAATATGAGCAATTCCCAAGGATTTTCTCCAGAACAAGTCTCCATCACCCTCCTATCTGGAGTCTCACAAGAATCTCCAGTTGATTTCATGACATTTTCATTGAACATCCATAGCAAAAAGATTGCAAGGCTTTTTTTAACACCATGCTTTAGGCCTAAACCCGATTTAATCTCAGTTTTGAGCTCTATAAAAATGCAGAACATTGCTTTGCTATACTCTGCATATGTTGGATCAGAAAGTAAGAACCACAGAAAATAAATATTCCAGTGATTAGGGAAACCAGTTATTGTCACATTATTAGTTACATGTTTTCTGCTACAGCTAGGAAATCATTTAGCTCTTTCTAGAGATCAGCCATTTATCTTCAGGCAACCAAAGACTAAAGACTTCATCAGTAATTATCACAAATGGTGCCCTGAACAGACTGATTAAAGATACTTGTCATTGCACCTTATAAAGGGCAGTATATCAGCTCTCTTCCTATTTCAGAATAATTATATGTTGGGCATCTGCTGGAGTCCCAATCACAGCTAATCACCATTTGCATCAAAGACACTCAAGGAATCTTTTAAAACCCCCCATTACAACTGTGAGGAATCTGACAG
>WEIT01016764.1:12408-24363 GCA_013389985.1 Dryoscopus gambensis
CTCTCTATTTTTCCTTCTTGTTCTGAAAGAAGGGGGAAAAGAAAATAGAAGTTCTGGTATTTTTCTGTAACAGTTACAGGTCTCTGACTTCACTTTTGAATGAATGCAGCTATACTGAATAAAAGACTTTCCCTTATTTTTCTGCAGAAATGATCTGCACAGAAATACAGTATCAACATCAATTTGAGAGTTGAATCTCCACAGAGATGTGGGAAGTCATCCACTATTACTATGAACTTTTTGCATTGTTTTGGACGATAAAAAATAAGACCTACTCTTTATGTAAGATTTGATGGTTAAATGGTCAATGCATTAAACTAAATGGTCTTCATAACCAGAACTTTTACAGGAATCATTAGTGTATTTGTTTGAAGAAAGCTAGAAATTGCCCTAAAATTTGTTCTTTGCGGAATGTTTCATTGGCTTTTCCACCCTGGTAGAGCCTGTAGTTCTCATATAGATCTCATTTTTTATTCTAACTAAAAAATTGTCTTTAAGTCTTTACAAATGAAAGGATTTTTTTCCTGTACCTGGTGAATAAGTTCCATAATTCTGGAATATAAGAGAGTACGTCCTGTTGCTCACAGTCATTCCTCTGTAACCATCAGGTCTATAATGATGCTCTTCAGGAGAGTACAAAAGATTGCTTGGAGTATTACTTTCCTGCCATGGCTGTCGTTTATCAGAGAAGCCTTCAGATGCCAAAGGTTTATTTCTCTAAGAATGTCTCTGAAGTGTGTATACTTCAAGACTAGAAAAAAGTAAGGTTAAAAAAAAAGATTATAGATTGTTTAGAAGAAGGAATGAAACACAACAGCTGTGAACATGAAGAGCAGTTTGTCAAGACTGTTGCAGTTATTGGTGAAGAATGCATGAATATTGTGTGATACTGTGTGTTAACCTCAGTCTTTTAGATGAAGCTGGCGGCCTGAACAGTCTGACAGAGTCTTCAATTATCAAAAAAAAAAAAAATTGTAGTCTTCAAGTCTTCTTTATAAGTGGAAGGGCTCTGTGCATCATGCTACAGTATCTAGCTGTATGCGCAAATAAAATATGCAAGGTTCCACACTGCAGATGTTAAACAATAGTTCATAAAGTAATAATAGTATTAATGAGGTCACCTGTTCAGAGCAGAGTTGTCTGGTCTCCTTTAAGCTCCTATGGATCTTAAAAAATCCTAGTTCTGCATCTGTCTGACACTGACTCAGGTCAGTGTGAATGTGAAATGCCTGCAGGAAGGTGGATGAATTGCAGCCAGTAGCCATGTGTAGGCTTTTCTTCCCCATGAGTTGCTTCTGCCTGGCATGACTCTCTGTGTTTCCCACCACCTTAGTTCTCTGTAAGTGATTATACTTTCTTGGAAAACCAAGGTGAAATGTGATCATCTACATCACTATTTCTATCCTTATGAGGAACAAGGGAACTTTCTGTCTCTATCTTGATGCAGATGTAATAGACAAGTTGAAAATACACTGGGAGATGACCTGCCCAACCTAGAGGAACCATTTCCTCATCATTAAGACACTGCTGTGAAATGAGGGAAGGCCAGTTTCGGCTCTGTGATCAGGGGTCAAGAAAAGCAATACCTCTTTTAACTGAGCAACTTTATGTGCTGAAGAATCTCTTTGTTTCCCCCTTTAGCTTTGAGTGGACCTTCCCATGCATGATAAACTTACTGCCATGGAAGTATCTGGACATGGAAGTGAAAAATGTGAAAATGGGTAGATTAAAAAAGCAAGTTCTTTTTGATAAATTGGCATTTTTCACTAATTAATACAGAAGGAACTGGGAAGCCATAATTAGGTTTTATCAGAGATAAAATTACCAGGACCAGCAGCTGTATTGTGCCAGTCGTGTCTGTCTTGTGTATGTTGGTGCTGCTAGTAGCATAGCTATTGGCACAACACCAAGCAGATGTAACAATTACAGTGCTAATAAAACTTTTTTTCCTCTCCTTGTCATTGCAACTGTTAAACAGTAGATACAAAGTTACATAATTTCAACCTAATTATAGATTTTTTCTGTATTACTTTTCTAAATTGCTACTGCAATTTGCTTCTTGAAATAACTGGATTTCCTGTGGGTGAGATACTCACAACTAAAGCATGCCAGTTTAGCTAAAGGCATTGTGGGACTCACAGAATTTAGCATTTTGCAATGTTTCTGTGTGGCAGAAATGGTTTGAGGTGAAACCCATGCAGGAAACCACTGCTTCTGATAAGCAGACTTAACACACAAATCCAAAAAACTTTCACTAAAATGGAAGTAGGTGATTGACACTTGTCACCCTGTGTTCAGAGTCAGCATCAGAGGTATCTGCTGCGTCCATTCAGTGCCCAGGTACAGATGTCGCCATCGTGGATCCTGGAGCTGCACAAACTGCTGCTTGTGCCCAGAACTGACCTGAAGAAGTGACCCAGCAGAGACGAGCTGATCCCTTTTGCTTCCCCAGACTGCTCGTGGGCAATAACTCCTTTTGTCTCCTGCTCCTCCCCTTTAGGCACTTCTTTTAATGCATATTCTTTTTCACTGGCACAGTAAATTGAAAAAAAAGGGGGGGGGGGAGAAATAAATTCAAATTGTTTAAAAGATAAGGAAGATTGTACAAGATGACAAGATAGGTATTAAATTTCACTTCAAAACTGACAACTCTAAGGAGGCCATTACAGCATATCTGACATTTTTAAATAAGTTGTCATCTTTACAGTCTCTTTCTCATTAAGGAAGAAAATCATCTTGCCTTAGACTTGATACAGTTTCAGCAATAGTAGCATCGGGGAGAGATGTTTCCCTTTTCATGCCTTGGGGCTCTGATTGTTGTTTCATTAAATCAGAGTCCTGTCATTGCCTCTGTGAAGAGAGGAACTGATCCTGGTTTTCATGCTGCTTCATTCCCCTTTTCAAAGCAGTAAAAAGCAAATTTGTGCAAGATAAAGAACAGACTAAGAAAACAAATCCTATTCAGAAATCTCCCTATAACTTAATTAATTTCTCAATTACACTAATTGAAGGGAACAATAATAAGAGATTGTGTATTTTGTGGCAATTGAAAGGAAATGTTTAATTACTGCTTGTAAGTAAAATGACAGTTTAAAGCATTCTTGTAAGAAACAGTACTCTTTGGGGGGTAATTAGTGAAAAATATATGGTAAACAGATGATAGCTTTTAGGCTAAACAAATCACTTCAGTTCCATCTCATGATAAAGAACTATAAAAATTAACTTACCATTAACATACCATTCAGTAGGAACAGTTAAATTTTATTTTGATCTGTATTTGATTATAAACTGTTTTTTCTTTATGTGCAAATACCTGTATGTTAAGTAAAGGGGCAGTAAAGAAAGCAGATTGTAGAAAAATCTCTAGAGCCCTAATAAATTCAGCTGTTCAGTGACTGTGGGATGGACAGGTGAGCTTATTAGTTGGCCACTACCAAAATAAGATAGCCAAATCTTTGACTGGCAGATGAACTGCTTTGTGTCTTTTCTGAACACAGCCAGATCTCTGATCATTTAAGAACCATCTGTGCTTACTCATTTTTGAGTTATCATCACGGATAATCATCCTGTTAGTTAAAGTTAATGCTAAGTTCAGGTTTGACCAAATATTTGGTTAGAGAGTATCCTTTGGTGCCTTGGTGGTCAAGTCAAAAGTTCAGCTGGCTCATGAAACAGCCATTGTATGCCAGAGGACCATGCGTAAATGAGAGGTGTCTGAAATCGAAATAACTTGTTTTTCCAGTGTAGCTCTGGAAACATGCAAGAGAGGAGCAGGAATTGGAGTCTTGTCCCCATTTGAAGCATGAAGATATTTCAACAAGCAAAACCTTCCCCTCTTTTCCTAATAATACCAGTCAAAGGATGAAAAGGTGTGTAAAAGGATGAACTGCACAAACACCAGACTTAGGGCTACCATTGCAAGGGGTACAGCAATGTTTCCTGATTCCTGGCTGAATTTCCATTGGAGAGCAAAAGCCCCTATGGCCAAGCGCCTGAAAACTGGCTGAAGCCCTCTAGTGCATATGAAGCAGTAGCCTAAAGAGATCATTTTTAACATTAGGACAGACTGAACAAGTCCTCTCCTGTACAGGTAGAAAGACTGTTCTATGGAAGAGAGTGAGCACTCCAAATAGGAAATGCATATTAGCAGCTTCTGAAGATCATGTTTTTGAGTGGCAGGTGAAATTGAACTGATGTTGAGCATAAACCCTTTAGGAATATTCATCCAGAATTTTTTCTAGCTTGGGAAAGTGTTCTTGGCCTTTCTCTCCTTTCTGTCCCCCAGTAATCTAAAAACCACTCAGATCCTAACCCAAGGGAAGTAGATCCTTGTGTTTACATAACGTGAGTTCCTTGCAGCATTAAGGAATCCTTGTTAGTGAGGCAGGATTCCCTTACGGTAGAAGAGAGATGAACAGTGATTATGTTCCCCACTTCATTCTGGCTGCTGGTAGCTGAGCTCCAGGTTAGAGTCATCAGCAGAGCAAATAGAGAGCAGCAGACCCAGTCTATTTACTGTGTGGTTCTTTAGCTGCAAGTCCAGGCATACAAACAGTTGGTTTGGACTGTGAGGCTGACAGTGACTGCAGAGAACAGATAATAACTTGGAGACCTTATATCAACCAGATGACAGGCTCATTAGGTAGCACGGTTTGCAGTATGAAACAGAGAGGAGTCATGTAACAATATCCTACAGTGGCTGCATGCCCTGCCCAGACTCCCACAGTCAAACACTGGCAGGGCTGGAAATGTGGGTTGCCCATCTTTTTTTGAGCAGGAGCACCATTTTTATGTCATTTACAGCACTATGTGTCAGCAGTAATGCTTGTAGCTGCTGACATGTTAAGGAGTTAAAGAAAAGAAAAATACTGGGTTCTCAGAATAAATGTGATAAGAAAAATTGAAAATTTGTTAAATAGCCCTTAATTAATATAAGCTATACAATACTCATTCCTTTCCCATTAATCTGCAACTTAATGTCTTATATTATTATTTTAACATAGAACCCACTTATGATGTTAGATTGGAAGTTCCTGCAAAAGGGAAAAAGTGTAGCCTGGTTCTGTGATTGTCTAATATTATTCAAATTCTTCCTGGGAGAAGCCTCAGGGATTTTTTTTCAGACATTATTTTTATTTATACAGATAAGATTATTAATTTAGTAAACTGAAGCAATATCATGTGATACTCAGACATCCAACTGTGCAGCTCAGCTAGGGAGTTGGCATTGGGTTAAGAGATAATTTTAAATAGCTTGTAAACAATCTAACTTCTCAAATTATTGAGTGAAAAAGCAAATTAATTTATTATTTCATATGAGAGAGAGAAAGTAGCATACACAGGGGGATACGTGCCACGTGAAATTACACATTCTTTTGGGGGGGAACAACATAATTTTTATGTACCATTTTAATAGCATTACCTAATAGAATAGAATTTAATTGAAACAGCTTATAAAGCGTTTCAGCAAAATAGCTACTTTTAAAGTGCACAGCATTTTAATTCAAAATAGGATCTTTAAATGGAAATTATTTCATTCTGGGATCTTTGTAAGTCTTTTGCAAATCTTATTCCTTTATTCTTAAAAAGTATATTTTGCTGAAAGATTGTTTGTAAAAGTGATATTACTTCTTTTTCATTAGGAGAAAAACTGTTCTCCTTTATGATTTTTTCCGTAGTCATTCCCTGCACTTGCAGTTATCCTTCTGTGCAGAAAGAAATTTCAACAAATGAAATATAGATATGATGTTTAAAAATAAATTGCCTGTGAGGTTTTGGTCACATGAAACTTTTTTTAATTTCTTCTTCAATGTAATTTAAGTGAAAAGTCAACACTCAGCTGAATGCCAAATGTAAGTGCAGTAGACATTGCTGTCAATTGGAAACCAGAATGTTATTTTTAAATGTTTAATGTTCAACTAGAAATTGAAGCTCCCTGCATATTTAATAGTTTGTGTAATTCCCTTTCCAAGTCCACCATGCGTTTGAATATTTTTGAGAAAGAGGCAGAAAACCTCTCATGCCTTTAATAGGGCAAAGCTTCTCCCCATCTGCGATCCTTTGTGAATGTGTGATTGTCATTCAGTTCTGTCCCTGTCCATACAGCTCGTGCTATCTCCAGAGCTGAGCATTAGTGCTGCTTGAGAGGGAGGCAGATATTTTTAATAACCAGCACACTTTCCACAAAGCAAAATTTTCCAGGAAAACCATTAACTTTTATACACTCTAAGAAAATTATTTTTCGTTTAAAAAAAACAAACCTCAACAAAACTCCAAAATAATGTTATTTTACCTTATAACATTTTACATTTCGTTTTGGGTAGCTTCAGTATTACACTGTATTTGGCTATACAGTTGTTGCAAATGCCATCCCTTCTGTTCTGTATCATGGGATCCCTGTTGAACCTTCTCTCTTTTCCTCAAAATTTGTCTGTCTGGTACCTCCTGCAGAGAAATGAGGGGCCTAAAACTCCATGAATATGCAAATTATGTTAAACTGAGTGTTTATATGCTTTGAAATAATTCCCTGGGCCTCTTCCCCCATCCTCTCCCCAGTCCTCCTGAACTACTTCAGAAAGATTTTCTCCCTTTTCTTCACTGGAAAATAAATAAAAATCTGTAAGCAGAAAATAAAACCTTGAGCTCAGCAATGTGAAGGACAAGAAGCGACTCAAAGCTTCTCCGTTCCTTCAGTTTGTTTCAAGGATTTACAGCACAATAGTTCAGAGAAAAAGGACTTTGACATCAATAATTTCTGAGGTGCAAAGCCAGTGAACTTTCATAGGGATTAAAAAATACTGGAAAATTGGTTTTTAATGTTTTAAACTGTGTTTATAGAAAAAAATCTACCACTAAAAAGCTATTCAAATATTACAAAAATATTTGGGCTGTCCCTTTTTATTCAGTGCTTGCTTGAAAACCTATTAAGATCAGCTAGTTTTTGAAATGCCAGGTAACTGTCAGTCACCTGAATCCTGAGTTTAATCAGTACTAAAAACTTTGAAAGGAGGAAATTTTATAATCATATATTTTTTATTACAATGCAGTCCTTTATGCATCAGATCATTCTGTAGTCATTTTGTCAGCTGTTATTCACTGATGTGTTGGCACATGTGATGGTTTTGGCCAAATTTAGGGGAAATGTCTGAGGGGAATGTCTCCTACAAAGGAGATGCCATCCCTCCTTATCAGGTTTGGAAAGAAAAAAATTCTCCTTGAGGGAAGGTGGAAGAGGAAGTGAAACTATTTATTTAACAAACAGACAGGTTANAACAGACACGTTAAGAGTACCAAAGCCTCCCGCTGAGGGGAGAGAACCTGAAAGATTTAAAAGTCCTTTGTGGGTGCGGTTTCCCCTTCCCTCCCGTGAAGCTGGAATCGGAGCTGGCCAGCACGGGGTGCGGGCCCCCAAGACAGTGGAGCTCAGTGGGTCTCTGATGCTCCTGGTATTTTTGGCGACAGGATTCTGTAAGTCAGCACGCTGGTCTTCTTCAAGGATTATAGCAGGATGGCATTCCTCAAACTGCTGGCATGCCTTCCCTCCTCAGTAGCAGTTCTCTCAGCTGTCCCCCCTGGGCTCTTCTCCTCTCTCTTACGTGTTACCTCCCCGAGGGTCAGCTGGTCTCTGACCCTTGGTGGAAACACCTGGTTCAACACAGCTGTAACTCATCAAGGTCAAGTCTGCCTTGTGTCCAGTATAGTTCTTCTTTCAACATAACTTAAGTTGTGCACAGTTTAAAAGCACAGAAAAGCACAGGAATCCTGGCTAAGTAGGGGCTGAATAATGTGGGATATAACACAAATCACCCCATGACAGCACACCAACTACCTTTCCCATATTTCCACCCAGAGACAGCCTCATTTATTGTTCTTCAATACAGAGCACCCACCTGCTTTTTTTCTGTTAGAAATCTCAAATACCTGGCAGAAGGGGTTGGAACTAGATGATCTTTAAGGTCGCTTCCAACCCAAACCATTCTGTGAGTCTATAAAAATCCTCACCTGGCATTCAATAGCTAAAGATTCATCAGTGCCTCCCTGTAACATTCACTTTCTTCTTTTGATAGCCAAATTTATTAAATTTGTTCCTTTAAGACTAAAATGGTAAAAGTGCAGTTATAAGAGTGAATAATGGAACCTGAAAGTTCAGTTGGATCTATTGGGCCATTTACATGTATCACTATAGAAAAATTCATTTAAATAAATGAATATTTGAATGAGATTAATTACCCCTTGGTAATCCTCCTTTGTTTATGAGAAACAGTCAGGATAACTGCTTTAAATTAGGGACTTAGAAAAAGCTGAACTAAGGTGTCCAGTTTTTGTTAGTCACATTTTCAAAGACTGTTTAGCAAAGACAGAGAACAGTCTTAATTTTATAATTCTAAGATACTCTGTTCAAAGTCCAATTTTCATGATAGTCAAGTTTGCTGTCTTTTGATTAGTTTGATTTTTTGAATGTAGTAGCTGATGAAAATTTACAAATATGAAAATCACTTATGTATTAGGATGTATAGCGTATCTCTGGGATCTCTTCTGTGTAGATACTTGCCATGTAGATCATAAAATGTCACCTACCCCAAACTGATTTTCTTTAGGTTATACAGACCTCATTCTTCTCTCACAAGCAGATCTGGTGAAGGACAGCAATTTTCTTTGCTATCATGTGTGCTACTGCCCGTCTACACCCCAGTTTGGTTATTTTGACCCAATTGCAAGTTTTCAAGATACCAAGCTGGAGGGACAAGACATAGTCTCAAGCTTTGCCAGTGAAGTTTCAGGTTGGGCTTTAGGAGGAATTTCTTCATAGAAAAGGTGATTAAGCATTGGAATGGGCTGGTGCTCAAGGAAGTGATGGAGTCACCATCCCTGAAGGTGTTTAAAGATGTGGCACTCAGTGCCTGACCTGGTTGACATTGTGGTGTTCAGTTATAGGTTGGACTTGATGATCCCAGAGGTCTTTTCCAACCTAATTGATTCTGTGATTCTGTAGCAGAAAAATACATAAAGGCATGAAATTGTCATTAGGCTTGTGCTAAACAATGGTTTGACACTTAAGATCATATAAAGCTTTAGTGCTAATATTACAGAAAGATCAAAATAGAATGAACTGAGTTTTAAGAGATGAAGTAATAGTAATATGATGAAATTCAGAAATTCAAAGTCCAAGGACTCAGTTGCTAGTGCAAGCTGCTGTTTGCAGCAACTTCTAAGTGGCAAGGAGAAAATGAGAAATCTGAGTGCTGAAGCTGCTCATGAAATAGCTGTAAACAACATTTTCAGTGAGTCTTGGTTTTCCAATAGATGGGAAAGAAATCAGTATGAACTACAATTTGGTGATACTTCCTCTAAAATATTGTGTACTATTCTAGTAACTGCAGTTGGATAAAAATGAACTCAAACAAGAACAGATGAAAGAGGGCCCGTTCTGAACAAAAATGCTGTGTTCTGAACAAAAAGCAGAATCAAGTACCTGCAGGAGGCTGGGAAGAGACATAATTCCCATCTATAAACACTCCAGAGAGATATACCAGGAGACAGAATCCTTTGGAGCTGCTAGATAATTTTGTAGTAACATTAGCTGATTTAAACTGCATCTGAATATATTTAGACCGAAATTTAAAATAAGGATCAGAACTATATATAAGACTGCAGAGCTTCTGGAAACATTGTTTGTTGCTTAGAAAGGCTTGATCTTGATCAAATCCCCCTTCTTATCTTTCTACTCCTTCTCAGTGGGTTAAATCTTCTGCATATTTTAATGATGCATAGATTCTTCTTCTGTACATGGGACGCAAGCATTTTCAAACCATTTTAAGAGTACTGATGGATATGTTGCATCTAAATTGTGGGACAGAACTTGCTTGATTCAGTAGAAGGATTTCACAATGATCTCTGCTTTCTTTTACATTTGCAATCAATAGATAAGATTTTTAATTTTTTTTCCACAGTTTATTGAACTTTGTATTTGTAAAGCTATGGCTCTGACTAGCCATAAATCTCCAATAAAGTGCTATTTATAGTTGCTTACAGTTTTTTTTGGGCAAACTTTCTTAGAAGTTAGGCCCTATTGCTGAGGACAAAATTATTGTGAGAAGTGCAAAAGGCCTATTGTTCAAGCTGGACTTTCAAGTGATGGTACAGGGACCCAGGTTCTTTGAGAAACTAGCCAGTTGTGGAAGTTGTTGTGTATTGACATTTTGGAAAAATCTGACTTTGGCACTTGTGCCTGAAAAGTATTCAGGTAGTTTGGGTGGGACCAGGTCCAGGAACATGAAGATAATTAGATTAATGTTTTTTAACTGATACTATTCATGTCTTTCAAATATTTATATCATTTACTGTATCGAGGACAGAATGCTGAGCTTTAAAGATTATTAGGACTCAATAATTTTTTCAGCAAAAAAAGGTCAACTAGTTAGTTACAAAACTTTGCGAGGAAAGTACCCAGTAGGCTCAATATATATTCTAAATTATCTTGTGAAAGATCTAAATGCAGGTTTCTCTCTTACTATTTTCATTGGGATATTTTCTGTGTTGTGATACTATATTAATTTTAAAATATCTTCCCTGCCTCAGCTGCAAATTTTTATGCACAAGATGTCCTTCCTCTCCTTTGCCTTTTTCCGTACCTGTTTTTTTTAAGGATGACTGTACTTTCCTAACCAACTCTATTAACGACCCCATATAACTGATGTCGTACTAGTCACCTTTTGGTGGAGGAGCCCATTAGCAGAGTTTTGCTACATATAAAGAGCCCATGAATAAGATTATGTCTGAAACAACAAAATTCAATTATTACTGGATGGTGTTTTGCATTAAAATATGTAGAATGTTACTTTGAAACTTTGAAATTCACTTTGCTGTTACCTATTTCAGCAGTTTTGTAGCATGTATGGGCATTTTCATTTCAGTGATGAATATAAAACAGATATAAAGTACTGAAATTATGGCAGTGCCATATATAAACTACATTAATATACGTATCCATTTTAGGACAAACAATTCAATATTCATTTAAAAAAAAATAGTTTTTGTGGTGGTCAGCAACACAGTATTTGCTCCATTCAATGAGATATTGAAGAGACCAGGAATACATATTTGTAACAGTTAGGGCACATCCCTTTAGCTGTGCACACATGGAGTCCCTTACTGAGTAGTCTTTCCTGGAAAATCAAGTGCTACTTGCAGGAGCATGGATGGAAAAGCAATTAGAAGTTAAAAAGGAGGGTATTAGCAGAGTCTTTTGTGTTTGAATGTAGTCTGGTGCTTCTCATTGACGTGAAAAAGCCAAAAATAAAATAAAAAAAAAAAGACAATCAGTCTTGAGGGGGTTACTGTGACTCCAAAAGTTATTTTACACAAATGCAATAAGTACCAGAGGTGCTTTTATGAATGTGTAATTAAGACAACTATTTTCTGAATAAAGCAAACAAGAAAAAAAAAAACAACAAAACCAAAACCAAACAAAAGTAGCAAAATCTCGCCCCAAAACAAAACACCAAGCAATTTAAAATGTTAAGTCTAGAGGGGAAAAGATAGAGAATGAGATGTATTAAGAAGAGTTATTAGAAAGAAATTATTTTACTCACATATTTAAATGCAGGTTGAAATATCAGATCTGATGGGTAGCTCAGGATCAGTTACAGCTCTTTAAAATATGATGAAAAGATAATTTAAAAAAAAATACCTTTACTGACAATTTTATCCACTTCCTATCTAAAATTATACTTAGAAAAATCAAGAAGCTACTGAATTTCATATTTTTTAAGGGATTCAAAACACTAATGAGAATTTTAAAATCTTTTTTACATCTTTTTTCTTCTCCAGAAAATATTTCAGTTCTCTTAAGCTATTTGCATTTTTGTAATGCATAAAGAAAGCACCAGGAATAAAAGCAAGTAGAATTATGTAAAAGTGGAAAATACCTTTATTTCTAACCATTATTGATATCTG
>WEIT01016767.1:3491-31119 GCA_013389985.1 Dryoscopus gambensis
GTCTTCTTCTAGGTACCCTGGAAGTGAGGCTCATGGGCTGCCAAGATATTTTGGAAAATGTCCCTGGTCGATCAAAAGCCACGTCAATTACGTTACCTGGTTGGAGTCCAAATGAAGCCAGATCGTCTTTCATAAGCAGACCCAGTAAAAGTAAAAGTGGGAGTAGTAGAAACCTTCTGAAAACTGATGACTTGTCCAGTTCAGTATACCCTTACTTCTCTTATTTTTATGCATATCTGTTATTTAAATTTTCATGGGCATGATGTGTTCTGTAATGTAAAATACTAAATTGATTCAAAGCTTTAAACTTAAATGTTTCTTCACCTGTTAAGCTGTTAACAAAAGCAAAAGCACAACCACCCTATTATGCCCATAAGAACCGATTAAATAAGAGATTACATTTCTAAGGGAAACTTACTGGAGATTTTTTTGTTTGTGGAAAATCCTCTTAAAGATTTAAGCTGAGTTTGTGTACTTTACTTTACAGNNCAGATGAAGTCTGTGCTGTACTGAAGCTGGATAACACTGTGGTTGGTCAAACTAGCTGGAAACCGATTTCCAATCAGTCATGGGATCAGAAATTTACACTGGAACTAGACAGGGTAAAAATGTGGCCTGATTTCATTGACAGCTGTAGTTGATTCTTTGTATTAATTTCGTGTTGCTTTTTTTTCTCCCTTGTTGCTGTCATTTTGCTCAAAGTGCAGTATTCCCATCTTTTCTAGAGTGAGCTCCCTGGGGGTTAGGCTGTTGCGCTGGGCCAGCATTCTCGAAATATTTTCTGATTTTTGCCAGGATATAACACTTAGTGGGTTTTTAGATTGTGATAGATGGTGCTTACATTTTTATTTGGATCATCAGCCTTTAGTTATTTATCAGTAAATTGTGATATCAGGTACAGTTTTGGTGTTTGGTAAAACCACATCATAGAATTTTTACAGTGTTTTTATGGAAGTGTTCTCATCTGCAGCTGGTCAATTCTTCAGGAATAATAAATTCATTCATAGTTCTTTCTTATAACTTTAAATCTTACTTGGAGGGCACAAGTATTGAATTGATATTTGGGAAGTAGAATTTATGTTACATAGATTTAATCAAGTGGTTTTTAGATATGTGGTAGTCCTAGTATTTTAAGGTACACAGACTTATTTTTTTCTGTCAGTGTTAAATATAGACTGAAAATTACACTATATTTTAGGAGTTTAAATGTTATCTCCAGTACATGCTTACTCCAGTACATGCTTCTCATGTGAGAAAAAATAAAAGCCACTTTCCCGGTTTTGCTTTTTTCCCGCCGAGCCCCAACCCAGATTCCTTCCATCTAGGAAGGAAGCAGCTTTAGACCTGCAGGTAGAGAAATTCAGGTTACAGTTAGGAGTAATGCAGAAAAAAACCAAGCAGCTGTGGAGCCCTGAAGCCTCAATTACTCTCAGATTAAGACTAGAACTACTCGGTGTAGTAGCTGCTCCTGCCAGCCTCCTGTGTGTTGTGGTCTCTATTTAAGAGCTTGGCTTTTTGGTGCCAGAAGAGGACTTTGCTTCTGCTGTTCCTGGCCACATATCCCGAGAATGGCTCAGCAAGTCAGAGCATGGTGCTGATAACACCGAGGTGTGGGTTCAATCCCCATATGGGTCATTTATTTAAGAGTTGGACTTGATGATCCATGTGGGTCCCTTCCAACTGAGAATATTCTGTGAATCTTTATGTACTTGAAATGCACAATGCAAACCGCATTATTGTTTAATCTGGTGCTTCTTCCTGACTTTTACTTCTTTTACAACCTATCATAGCTGTGATAGACAGTAAACTGATGTATCATGATGGAATTAAACTAGTAATATATGATGCTGCTGTTACATTGTATTGCAGGATTCTTCACTTCCGGGACAGGTTTTTTTAACACACATATAAGACACCCTAAGAATAGATAAATCACATCAGCAAGATACAGCAGTAGTTCCTGTTAGTTTAAAGTTTTTGGTGCCTCTTCATGACCATGTTACAAAAAGCGTATGCATTTCTAGAGATACTCTATAAGGTTTTGCATCATTGTGTGCGTGCAGGTACTAAAGTAAAATTTCACAGGCATGACATTAAGTTGATACTTGTAAGTAATATGGAAAACTACTAAAATTGAGGTTTCTAAACACAAGTTAAACTTTGTTGTCAGAGCTTGAGCTAATGTGTCTTGAACAAGCAGTGTTGTTTGACTGACCCAGAAAGTCTGGTGACTGTGGCTCTCTGCTTCTGCTCTCAGGGGAAATTTTACACCTCTGCTTTTGTTTGTACACTGGAGATCACATCTGAACTGAAGTGAGATGCTGTGATGATCCTAAGGAGAGCTTGTTCAGTCTGACTGGTTAGCTCTGACAGCCAGTTAAATACTGCATCTTGATCCTTGAGTTGCTTGATCTTACAGTTGTACTGTGATAACTCTTGCAGAACAGTTACTAATAAGTGATTTCCTGTGTCTGTGTTTCCTGTCATAGTCACGTGAATTAGAAATCTCAGTTTATTGGCGTGACTGGAGATCTTTGTGTGCAGTAAAGTTTCTGAGGTTAGAAGATTTCCTGGATAACCAACGACATGGCATGTGTCTCTATCTTGAACCCCAGGGCACTCTGTTTGCAGAGGTAAGAGTGTTTCTTTGAAGCGCTTGAACATCCTTGCAAATATTACATTGCAGAATAGTTTAGCAAGTTTTCCTTAAACTTTTAAGAATGCATTTTGTTCCACAACTTGAATTATAACACATGTTATTTGAACTGCAGGTTACATTTTTTAATCCAGTTATTGAAAGAAGACCAAAACTCCAGAGGCAGAAGAAAATTTTTTCGAAACAGCAAGGTGATTGTTTAATATAAAATTTAAAGCTTAAAAATTGTATAGATCTGTGATATTTTTTAGACAGAGATCTAATGTTTGCCTGCAAATAATGCTATTGATAATGAAGGTTTGGCATTGCACTTAGAAATCTTTTGTATTAGAATTCCTTATTATGCATTAGCATTTAATTGTGAATAATTAAATTGCTAAGGAATATGACAAATTCAGTTTGTTCTTCATGAACTATAAACTAATTAATATAGGCTTTTTTAAATTATTGGTTTCGGTAATGAGTAAGGAAATTACTTGCATTCTGGTTTTTTTTCCACAATATCTATAGGCAAAACATTTCTCAGAGCTCCTCAGATGAATATTAATATTGCCACTTGGGGAAGGCTGGTAAGAAGAGCTATTCCGACAGTGAATCACTCTGGCACCTTCAGCCCCCAAACATCAGTGCCTGCCACGGGGCCAGTGGTGGATGCCCAGCTCGCTGAACTGTCCCTGCCAGCCGGGTAGGTCACCCCTGCAGCCCTGCAGAGCCCCCGAGCGCAGGAGGGAGCCGTGAGATGCTTCTGCCCTGCTGTACACAACGTGTGCAGAGTCTGCTTATCCTGCAAGGCTGCAGACCTTTCCATGTTTTAGTTGTGGAAATCTATTCTATAGCTAGATCCACACACACAAGGTTTGGTTTAGGAGAGATCTACAGATACTAAAATAGTCCTTGCTATACACTGAGGAGTTATTTATTTTCTTGTCAGTGACTCTCCTGTAGCCAAATTGGACTTTGAACTTGAGCCTGAGCCTCCACCTGCTCCACCCCGTGCATCTTCCCTTGTGGAAATATGTGAATCTTCCTCTGAGATAAAGGCTCCTGATGTGCCTTCTCAGGCAAGTAACTTTTAAGAATCTTGGGTTATACAGTTTATCAAGGTTTTAATATTGGCATCTTTATGATGGATTTCTTTCTTTATATATCAGCACATTCTCCCTTAACTTCCACACCCAGATTTGTCTCAGTAGAATGCTCTGATTGCTCTTGGTGGCAGACTGTTTCTGTGGTTGGTGTGTTTAACACTCTATGTCATTGGGTCCACGACAGAAAAGAACCAGAGCTCCAAAACTATTAGAGTGTTCAGGATAAAATGGTTTTATTAAGAAAGAACAGAATGACTGGAGCAGTAGCTTTCATCAGTCTGTTAAAATCTTACTTACCTGTATCATCTGGAAGTTTGCCATTTTAGCCTAGTATTGGTGTATTAAGAATTGGGTGTATTAAGAATTTCACATGCTTATAGTAAAATTTCTGCATTCATTTGCCTTCACAATCAGTTTTAAATTTTCAGGTTTCTTGTTCTTCACAGGATGAAGTAACAACTTTTGATTTGGAAAATGGCAGAAATAGTATTGTTCCAAAACTCCAGCCTGAAGTAATCTGTGAGTCTGATGTTCCCCATGCAGACATGAAATACACCAACGCCAGACAGCCTGAAGACAGAAGGTGAAAATGCAGTGGTTTTGCTGTTTTGATCTGAATAATATTTCTTACAGCTAACAAGCTAGAAACTTTGTGACTTTTTCTTATTTACATAGATCACAACAAAGATTTCAGTTCAGTCTGAAGGATTTCAGATGCTGTGCTGTACTGGGCAGAGGACATTTTGGAAAGGTAAATGTCAAAAGGCCATATCCAGTGTCAAAGCTTTATCAAAAACTAGATACAGCTTTTAAATTTATCTCTTCTGTTTTAGGTGCTGTTGGCAGAATACAAAAACACAAATGAGATGTTTGCTATTAAAGCCTTAAAGAAAGGAGATATTGTGGCTCGTGATGAAGTAGACAGGTCAGTTTGTACAGTCTAACACATGGATTCCATAAATCGTGTGCTCTACCAGGCAGTTGTTGAATTGAGTGGAAGAGCAAAGTCAGTTGTCACCTCCCTGCATAGTTGGCTGCCGTAGTCTTGTTCTGGGGCAAGGAGGGAGCAGAGTAACCTCTGGTTTGTTTTAGTGCCCTTCTTATGCCTGAACTACAGCTCCAGCTTAAAGCTGATCCTGTTTCTGATTTTCAGGTTCTCTTGCAATTATTTATTCTAATTACTTCAGGCACACTAGGGGATAACAGTGGCTGTTTGCTTTACTGGCAGAACCTATGTTGCTATTTCCCAACCTGTAACATACTGTCATGCTCTGTCCATCATATTTTCCCTTTGTATACTCCACTGCTGGGTGTTTCTCAATCTTTTTGACCCAAAACTCAGATTTTTTTTTTTTATTTGCTTGGAAGTGAAGGGACCATTACAAAACTGTTTGGTTTTAGTGCAAGAAGGTGTTTTTACAACTGTTTAAGAGTGACTGTATTCATTTGCAGGAGGAAGGATAGCTGTATTAACAATAACCTACAACTTAAACAATTGGTTTAAGGAGAAATAACCAGGAATTACTATAGATAGATATCTGTGATACTGTCACTGGTTTTCCACTTCATATCTTGTAAACAATTAAAATTAAAATTGATTGCAATGAATGTCACATTATATCAGTGCATAGTTAATGCAGTCTTAGTATTTGGAAGGAAAATTGTCAAGGCACAATTTTCATGGACTGCTAGGTTTCCTGTTTTCATTTGGGAAAGCTAAATATAAATTCATGAAATCCTTGTATTAAAATTTCTCTCTTGAAAGAAAAATAAATGTTCTTATCTTATCCTGAGGAATACAGCAAAAAACATAAAATTTAAAATACCAATAATTTCTGAGAATTGGAAAGCAGTGGTTCAGCACTCAGCTTTAAATTGTTCCCAATTTTGTTTGCAGCTTGATGTGTGAAAAGCGAATATTTGAAACTGTGAATAGTGTAAGACATCCCTTCTTGGTGAACCTTTTTGCTTGTTTCCAAACCAAAGATCACGTGTGCTTTGTAATGGAATATGCTGCTGGTGGGGACCTGATGATGCACATTCATACTGATGTCTTCTCTGAACCCAGAGCAGTGTGAGTATCCCTCCCTTCCTGTGGCATTAAGTGAAGGGCACTTTGCTCAGTGGATAACAACTAAGGGCTTTATCACCACATGCCACCACATTATGTCACTTCAGTAAATGCTGCTTAAGTTTTTAAAAGGGTTGGAGATTCTAATTGATTTTGTTAGAAAAAGACATGCAGAGTAATGTGCCTGAATCTACCAAAATCTATATACAAATACTTTATTTTTATGATACTTTTTTATAGATTAGATAAAAAAGCTGAACAAAGAGTTAAAATAGCAGACAAGGCTAAAAAAGGAAAGAATAAGCCGATTTAGAAAACCTTCAGTGCTATGGCAGTGAACACTACAGAAAATTTATCCTCCAGCCCAAGCAAACGTACGACAGTTTGAAAGCTACAAGTTTGAGCATTTTTGC
The DNA here is from genome assembly GCA_013389985.1 of Dryoscopus gambensis. Lineage (NCBI taxonomy): Eukaryota > Metazoa > Chordata > Aves > Passeriformes > Malaconotidae > Dryoscopus > Dryoscopus gambensis. The sequence continues at coordinate 9,720 of WEIT01016767.1, forward strand.
CATCTGGCTTCAAAAATCTGGCCTTGTATAAAACTAATCTGTGCCCAAAAAAACAATTGTTAATCTTCAAAGGATGGCCCATTAAAAAAAAATCGATAATAATGGACTTCACATTCTGAAAATCACAATGAAATTCCATTGAAATTTTAACTTTTTCAACAGATTTTATGCTGCGTGTGTGGTTCTTGGACTTCAGTATTTACATGAGCACAAAATAGTGTACAGGTAAGTAGTCATTTCCAACAGATGAATTTCAGCTGTTCTGAATAGTACTGAAGAAACATCAAGTGATGCAATTTTGTTCTCAAATGTTCATTTAGAGATTTGAAGTTGGATAACTTATTGCTGGACACAGAAGGCTTTGTGAAAATTGCTGACTTTGGTCTTTGCAAAGAAGGTAATGGTCCTTAAATTTTCTTTCTAGGGGAATTTTATAGTCTGTCCTACTCTTGACTGTTCCTTGAGAGTTTCAGACTGCCAGATGTGTATAGGGTCTATTTACCATGTGTCATTTGAAGGAAAAAAAATACATCTCTGTACAAATGTGGAGATAGGAGGAAATTCCTTAGTAGGGAAGTAGCAGGAGCACCTGAGCATTGCCCTGTTCTTTTTATTTATTTTTTGTCACTTGTGAGCATCACCTATTCTGACTCTTACTTGATCACATCTCTGCTTGTTAACAAGGCACACTGCACATTTTACAAGTGAGCAGAGAAAGCATTAGGTGGTTTCCTCATTCTAAACATGTTGACACTGTACAACAAAATCAAGTGCCATTATAATCCATGCCGAGCTCTTACTTTTTTACAAATTCATGATCTATTTTCTTAGCTCAGAAATAGTTGCAACTCTGTGTAGATGGAAATCATGTGCAAAGTATCCTGTAGCTAAAATTGAGAGATTATCCCAAAAGGGAGGCCTAGAAAGTTACTTTCAAGCATCTCACTACTGGCCACTGCCACATAGGGGTAGCTATTACAGTGTTTCTCTCAAAACCTCATTGTGTGGGCAAAGATCCTTTTTCAGTTTGCATATCTTGTCTTCTGTATCTTTTCCTTTTAGGTAGCCTAAGAGGGAATTGGATAAATTCAGTAGGTCTTCAAACATGAGTGCCAGGGCAAATCCTGTGAGTGTAGCTACAAATTTCTGTAAATGACAAAACAAAGCTCTTTCGTTCACTAACTGCTACAATAAATGGTTTTCTCAAGTTTTCTGCAGCAGTTCCCCTTGTCATGTCACATCAGGCCTGGTGGTGCTGATGTTCCAAACTGTGCCCCTCTGGCAAATCCACAGGGCTTATTTTACTCCAAGTTCTTTCACTACAGTCCATGTTTTACTTTACTAGATGTAGGTTGCACTACAGAAGCATCTAGAGGAGCATGTTTGACTAAACTAGTGTGTACTGCATTTTCTTTTGCTAACTGGTAGAAAGGGAGCATAAGATTGTTTGTTTCTTTCCAAAGGTAAGTGGGTGACAGAGGTGTAACTGGAAGCTTAATCTAGCTCATTGCATATAGTGAGGGAGAGAAAAATTTAACAGAAGCATGTGGGAAAGAAAGGCATGGGGAGGAAGAAGGAGGGAATGTTTTACGTCATTGGCCTGAGCCTTCAGGACACAGGCCCTGGATCTGCAGTATCAGTTGAAGTTGCTCTGGAGAGAGGTTCTGCTTGGAGGAAGAGGTTGTGGAATGGCAGAAAATACTGCTTGCTTTTCATTATCTGTAACTTTCAGGAATGGGATTTGGAGACAGAACAAGCACATTCTGTGGCACACCGGAATTTCTGGCTCCAGAGGTGCTGACAGAAACCTCCTATACAAGAGCTGTAGACTGGTGGGGTCTTGGTGTTCTTATCTATGAGATGCTAGTGGGTGAGGTAAGTTCTAGTAAGGTACAGTGGAGTCACAAAACTAAGCAATGTTACAAAACTCAAGATACCAGCCTGTCAACATTTCATATGCCCTACCTGCCACAGTATCAGGATTTATTATACAGCATGCATAGGCATACCCAGCTTTACAGTGAGTGTCTTAATGTGTGTCATCAAGAAGAAGAAGTGTGAAATACTGAGCAGCTACTCACCTGATACTGGCTGCTGTAACGCTGGAGAAGTTGGCAAGTCATGTCTGGAGCTTGAATTATCAGCAATTGTAAAAGCAAACAAGTTGCAACTGGTCAAAGACTTAACCTCTAAATCTTTGCTTTACTTTACTTTTTAATTACATCATTATGTCTTAAATCAAATTCCAGTAATGGCACATTAATATCTGTGTCTCTTAAGTAAGAGCACAGTACATCTGTAGATACAGTTTGGGGGAGCTAAGTTTCCAGGATACATCTGTTACCAAATCTGGATGTGCACAGCCTACCAGTCTTCTGCTTTCAAATGCTCTTGGGGAAAGAATAAACTTCTTAACTCCTGTAGTTTGAATGGAAGTGAAGTTTAACACATAAAACTGGATAGCAGTGAAAGATTATGCCAAACACACTAAAACAGAAAGCCCCAGTTCCACGTAAATGAGCTGGTATAACTAAATCACTATTGAGAAGTTTATTTGCCATTGCATATACTGCTCTACCTTCTGGTCCATTTTGTAACAGTATCTCCCAGGTGGCCCAGTGATAGCTCACATGCTAAAAATTCATAATTTGGTTCTTTTTCAAAAAAAGATGATCATTCATCTTACTTTCACTTCCTTTCAGGTAAAAAAGGACAAAAGCTTGTACAGTGTCACCTACATCTGTCAGGCCACTTCAAAACAGTTTGAAAACCCTTGAGCTGCAACATGCTAAAGATTTTACAAAAACAAATTAGTCTTGACCACGCTATGTGTGAATGGCAGCTACCCCAAAGAAGAACTGAGAGATACTTTCCATGTTTCCTGTACACCCTGAATTCAAAGAAGATCCCAGTTTTAGGTGTTTCTACATCTAAAAGCAAATTTTTAAAGCACAGTCTTTCAGTAGGAATTATGGAATAATACCAACTTGCCTTTTATCTCTTCCTTATGAAAAGCCATGTATCTGTTTCTGGGAAGACTTCATTTCAGGGTGTCTAATTCCAAACATTCAGCTGAGTTTATGTTATTTTCAATTGTGATTTTAAGCCTGTTTATAGTATTTTAAAAATTCTTTTCATTATAGTCTCCCTTCCCTGGAGATGATGAAGAAGAAGTGTTTGACAGCATTGTAAATGATGAAGTGAGATATCCACGATTTCTGTCTACAGAAGCCATCTCAATAATGAGACGGGTAAGAACATCCTAATTATTAATATTACAGTATCTCCCTCTTGTCCTCTTCCCAACAATTACTTTTGTGAGGAACAAAATACTTTAGGAACCTGCACTTGGTATATTGTTTTTGACAATTAAATTTCAGACTTGCTTCATTTATGCTGTACCATGCTGCCTGTCAGCTTAAATGAAAATTGTCTATACCATTCCACTTTATTAGGAGCAAGGTTTTCTTTTTAAAATGTAAAACACTTGAGGCTCTATTTTCTCTCTGAACTAAGCTTCCTAGTTTTACCTAACTAGAGTAGTTCAGCTCGCTTTTCCCAGCTGAACACTGCTGCATTGACCTATTTGGTAGATTAACATTGTCACATGAATATTTTAATTCAAAGACTTCTAAATCTTTTTGGTTTCATTCCAACTGGGGCAGGGAACACTGTACACATGGCATCTGCAGTCCCATTCTTGGCAAGGAACAGCTGATTTTGGTTATGGTTGTTGTTAGTGCTATTCCTTAGTGAGATGTGTCTGCTCATCAAAGGCAGGCAGTTGAACCTGTCTCAGTTAGCACCTTACCACAGTTGATAGAAAAGGCAATACTGGAGGTAGTTCCAAAGCCTTCGGAATCAGCCTCTCCATGTAAATGTCTGATGCTGAGTGTCAGTTTAGTGCCCAATTCCGCAATGTGCTGTAGCACAGTAACTACTGTGACATAACTATCTAAGTAATAGCATAAATATTCTGTAACTTAAAATGACTGCTTAGGCCCAGGGAGAGAGTGTTTGCCTAGAGAAAGAAGGCAGAATACAGTTTTAAGGCAGTACCTGGGGGAAGTATTTTTGCTGTGAAAATTCATGCCAATATCCACAAGGGACAGGGTGCTGCTACACTGCACCCACAATATGTGTACCAGGAACTTTGTACTGGCAGTTTAGTAGTTGGAGCTCTGTGCATGCTCTTTCCATCACAGAATTTCATACACAGTATAATAGACATTATTTTTTGATGGCTGCATCTTGAATATCAACCACCCTGTTGCTGGGCCCTGCCTGGCACAGGGGACTGCTCACAGCAGTACAGTTCACAAGTGGGAGCATCAAACTTCCGGACTTAATCAGGAAACTCTTTCCTTTGGCTGAGTATATGAAGCAGCTTGAACCCTCTCCTGGTAAATCAGCTGCTGTGAAGGAGCTAAGCACTGAGAAAGCAGGGTAATCTCTTCTCTGAGCCGAGCAAGAACCACTGGCTTATGTAAATCTGTACCCTCACCAGCAAAGAGGAACTTCGCACTCCGTGCTGAGCCCTTGCCCCAGATCACCTCCAGTTCCAAGACATGGCAGCACAGCTCTGCAGGAAGACAGATGAGTGTGCTCTGGCACTGGTCCTGGCTCAGCTGCTGCTGGAACTGTTCTGGCAGGCTAAAAGAGCACTGCTAAAAGCTAAAGCTTTGTCTGTCCCTTTGTTCAAGGGGCAAGGGTTGTCCATAGGTCAGGCAGTATGAATTCCACTGTCCACCTTACCTTGGTGTTAGCTCTTACACAGTAACACTCATCCTTCCTCCTTCCTTTCCCTCCCCCTGACTCTGTCCACTGAAACCTTGCATGTTTTGTCAGCTGCTACGAAGAAATCCAGAGCGGCGTCTTGGAGCTGGAGAGAAAGATGCTGAGGATGTGAAAAAGCATCACTTTTTCAGGGTGAGTACAAACTAAGTATTATTTCTAAGGACAAAAGGGAGTAGAGATGGGAAGCTAAACATCGGTTCATTTATTCTACAGCAAATAGATTGGCATGCTTTACTGGCCAAGAAAGTCAAGCCTCCTTTCGTACCCACGATTAGAGGACGAGAAGATGTTAGTAATTTTGATGATGAATTTACCTCTGAAGCACCTATCCTCACTCCACCTCGGGAACCAAGGATACTTTCAGAAGAAGAGCAGGAAATGTTCAGAGATTTTGATTACATTGCTGATTGGTGTTAACTTCCACACACTGTGAAGCCCCAGCTGACTGGCTCACAAGAATGCCTCTCTCAGAAGAATACCGACCCTTCAATTGCTTTCTGTGCCACCTGTAGCTTCTGGGTTTTTTTAAATCACATGAAGATCCTTTTAAGTACTGTTTTAACACTCTTGTGAAGAGTGGCCTCTTTGTATATTGTTTTTTATCTGAGCACTGGAAAGCAGGTCTATGGCGTTCCTAGCTGAGTTGGTGAACCCAGGCTGTGTTGAACTTCCCGCACATGGGCGCACGTGGATCTGTACAGTTTCACTCTTCCACAGCAGATAATATCGCTTTTTAAAGTATCTGCCTTAAGTGGGAAAAGCAGACTTTGAGCTAGGTAATCTTCACTCAGCCACACTGAAATAAGTTGGGATACTGGTGACACTCACACAGAACATGGTTCTAGTCAGAGAAGGCAAAAGATTTCAGCTAAATATTGTGCAGTCTTTAAAACTACACATTTCTACACCTTCATCTTGTGTTCTTAAAATAATTGTATTGAGAACATATATGCCTTGTTTTGTAAATTTTCTATGGTATTTATTAGGAAAAATGTTAAACACCTTGCCTTTGAGATAACAACTGTCTAAGTGCTTCCATTACAAAGAAAAATCCAGAAAAATCCGGAAAGTTTACCAAAGTCACTTGCCAAACAGTTTTGCCTTCAAGCTCCTTGAGCACGGCTTAAGGCCCCGGTTGGGATGAGGAATGTAAGGAGGACGTTGCTCAGTGTAACCCCAGAGTGGAGCAGCCGCAAGGCCCAGGCCCGGCCCCTTCCGCACTCACCTCGAGCCTTTCCAGCGCCCTGAGGGGGCAGAGAAGTTCCCAGTCCCTATCTAACCCCTCCAGCCTCCTCTGTCTGCTGTACAATATCATATCACTTAGAAAACTTAAGGATTTTCAATGTATACATGCTGTGAACATGTATATTTGAAAGTTGTAATGTATTCTTACCTCCAGGCAAGTAATTTAATTGTACCACTTCACTGATGTTGCATAGTGGCCAAGTGAACAAAAAAATGTATCCATGTAGGCCACTGACCTCCAGCCCCTGGATTGGCAGTTACTGAGGGTAAAAAGCAATATGTTGTAACAGAATGTATAAATATTTTTGATAAAAACAGTGTATATTTTATAAACCCCTTAACACTAAAAGCTGTACCTCAAAAGTGGAAAAGTAATTTAGACCAAACACTGTGTGTATTTGTAAACCAAGACCTATTTTTGGCATTTGCTGTTCTGTGGGCAGACATTAACTTTTGGAAAATAAATTTCCCACGTGCTTCTTACCTCAAGCACTATTCAGCACTGGAACCTCACAGGTTCATCCTGGCCAGAGTTTGCTGTTCATGGGCTAAGGCAGTGAGCATCGCACTAGAATTAAAAACTGGTAATTTTATTAATTCAAAGAAACACAAACCACTGGAGTATGCAATGCTAAGGTGGTGGTTTAAAAACATGATGCTGGACAGACCTGCAGGGTCAGGCAGGGGAGAGGCTTAAGGGAGAAAAAAATAAAATGATGGTTACTAAGTGTAAATCAGGCCAGTCCCCCCCAGGAATGGGGCAGGCACCTTCCCCAGTGCTACAAATCACGTTGGGCAAAGTGAGTCAACTCCTCAGCATTCCTTGTTTCCAGATTCTATACTGATAAGAAACAAATTATATTCCTGTATCTAGCTGAAACCAATAGTTTTGAGGTACAGTCAGCTCACCCTTTTTGATTCCCAAATATATATATACAAGCATCTGACAGGGTGCTTAATACTTACAAAAGTATCCTCAAGCATACCTTTTTGTAACTACATCTTGTACAGAAATCTTTTTTTAATCTAAGCAAATCACTTAAAAAAAAAAAAATTAGAGGGCAGGGTATGTTCACCCAGTTAAGCTGAAAAAAGCACTAATTTTATCTCTGTAGTTTTTAAAATATTTTTAGGCAGATTAAGATTTAAACCCTAGATTGTAAATATATTTTGCTATACTTTATCTGTATGTGGCTGCTCAAGCACTTTGTAAGGAAATTAGGATATTTTAGAATGGTACACTATGCATTAAAATGAAATGTGCCTTTAACAAATGTCATCCTAAGTGTTTTGCAGTCATTAATACCACAAATTAAAGTTCTAAATAGAGTAATTTGTAATTGTGTCGCAAACATGATTTTGCTGTTTCTTGAAGTGGCTGATCATGTTTTCTCCACAGGTAACTTCAGAAAAGAACCTACCATCAGGAGGGGACCCAGTCTCTTGGTGGGAGCTCAGTGTGCTTCCCTTTTTTTAAAAGAACCTTACGAACTGCCACCTGGCATCCCTTCTTTCTTAATTAAAAGGAAGGCAGTCTCTGGCTTGGAGCAGTGCCGACAGGAGCAGACCCTGTCAGCTGGAGTCTGGCCTGCTTGACTCACAGGCTTCCTCTGAGGGCAGGGGGGACACAACTCTCACCCCCACTCCTGGGTACTGCTTCATTACAGTCTCTTCCCTACCCACCATTCCACAGCAAGCTGTGTAACCAAACCACCATCTATACCTACCCACCCCACACTGAGCTCATTCTTTAGAGGGAGGATGAAGGTTTTTTTCTGAGTGCATTTAGAACAGAAAATTCTTTACTCTTAAGAGCCACATGGAATTTCACATGACGCCATTTTTGCCTAGAGACAGACACTTCGTAGCTGCCTAAACAAAATTATTCCAGAAAGGGCTGGCTCCAGAGTTTCAAGGATCTTGTCTGAACTGCCGTTGAATTAACATAGGAGGTGCTTGAAGATATTCTGCCCTTGAACCTGTGTGGGGAATGCAACCCTTCAGGCTCCTGCCTTCTCCTGGGCTGGCTTCGAGCCGCCTCCCCGCTCACACCCCTCTCCGGGTGAGCAGAGCGCCCAAAGCCCGCCCAGCCCAGCCTGAGGGGCCGCGGCACTGCGGGCTCTGCTCCCCGGCAAGCGCTGCCGCCCCCTGGGCCTGGCTGACCACAGGCAGGGCAGCAGCTACCAAAGGGGTCAGAGCTGCCTAAAAATCAATTCAGAGCTACACCGTTTTTTTCCTGGAATGCTTCACATTAACTACAATCTACTGCAGCCAGTAGTAAGTGGCCTTCAGAATATACCTGCCCCATCAAGCAGATTCCGAGTTCTGCCTCTTTGTGCTGCACAGTTACTGCCATCTCCACAGCCCTGGAGACAGGAACTGCTTGTGGAACTGCAGGGTCAAGGCAGGATTGCATGTCCTTGCCTCCCATCTGCTGCACTTCAGAGCTTTGCACAGATGTATTTAAATTCCTGTCCAACTGCCTTTGTTGTATGCAACAATTTTAGCTGCACTCACCCCTCACATGTCAGGTGCTCGTGCCTAATGCCTGAAAGGATTTAAGTATAAGCAGTATGGGCAATGTACATTTCAGTCACTTTTAACCTTCATGGAGTAGATTTACCCCACAGATCTACGCTGGAAAGCGGCACTCACAGTAAAAGCAATTTCCACCTTAGCATTCCCAAGATGTAGCAGAGTATTAAAGGTCAGGCCCATCCCATCCAACACATCCCACTTTCGCCCACAGAGCAGGCAGGCAGAGTAGCTCAGACCAAGACCAGGAATGCCCAGGTAACAGAAAATGTTGCAACAAAGTCAAAGGCAATACATCAGAGACTGAATCCATGCCCTCCAAACTACTGATCAAACCTCTTCTAACACCTACACCAGAATCTTTCATGGCTGCAACCAACAGCTCCTGTGATATAACAGGACTGTACAACCTTTATTATCTGTTTGGAGAAAAAAATGTTCAGTTGCCATGTTTCCAGTCTTTACTGGCAGAAGAGGATTAAAGCTCAACTAGGAAGGAAGCAATGAGGGCTACTGGCAATTAGTGCTATTAGCACTGCACACAGCCTTCCTGCTGGATGGCTTAGGACCAGATGTGCAGCAAGCTGACCCCTCAGCTGTTCATTTGTGTGGTTAAACTGAATTTGCACCTGTGATATAAAATGAACTCAGGAACCAGATGACTCCAGTTAAGCACATTTGTTGCTTTGTACACAAAGGGACACTGTCAGGAGGCAACCAGTGTTCAAAGCTCTTAGTATGGGCAGGGCTGAACAACTTGAGGCCTTCATTTAGCACCTGGTACATCATTTCAAAGGAGCAAGTGCTCACTTAGAACATAACCACAGGCCGGCCAGACTGCAGGGTGGGCTGGCAGGTCAGAAATTCAACAGAATCTTATACTAGAAATACTTTTTACTTTTCTCTGTACAGTACTAAGCATCATGAAGTTACCAGGAATTCAACGAAAGTGAGTCCTCCTGCTTGTCTTTAGCTGTTTTGTCATTATGTCACATTCACAGGAGAAAAGCAGAGCCATCAGTGAGAATCAGGGAGACTGTGCCAAGGATGGGATTAATTATTTTGCAACCAGTTTAGAAATATTCTGCAGCAGTTGTGCAAAACTTGGAACAGCCTTTCAGCAACTGTTTACATTCTGGGTGGAAGCACCTGCACTACAGCTCCCTACAACTACTAAACCACTCTAGAGATCAGAAATTGTCCAGAAAGTGAGCATTTAAGCAGCCTTGTGACCAAGCCCACAAGCATGAAGCTCACTCCACCATTCCACAGACTGCATTCCAGTTCTCAGCATGTACAACAGTACGTGCATGTCACATTGCAGTCATACCCACAAGATGGTGTTTTTGGAAAACAGTTTATTTGGGAATTACACAATATTTTAAATTCTCCAAAATACATCTTACTGCATCCCTACAAAAGAAATCTAAATAAGTACAACAATATGAAATTAAATTTGTTGCAACAGTTATTAAATATTTACTTCCACTAATATATACATACAAAATGCCACACAATGAGCTTGTTTACCCTTGGAATGTGTGCTGCCTTCCAGCAGTTATGCTCCACCTCCATATCCTCCAGTTCCACAACACAAAGACCCAATATTAACACTTTGTACATCCTTTATTATAGGCAAAAATAAAGAGTTTGTTTTTGTTGGTTTTTTGGGGGAGGGGGTTAGCAGAAATCAACCCTCTGCAATCTCACAGCTGTGGTAATTTGTCTACTGGGGTATCAAACTTGAAGTCTGCTGGGAAAAGATCTGGAGCTCGAGGGTAGATGAGCCTGTATGACTGTCTAATCGTAACATCAGCCACACCAGCAATATCTCCAATTTCTACAACAAAAAGCAGAGAAGTGATTAGTTTTTACTTTTGCCATTTGTATTGAAGAAACCAGCAAGTATAATTTATCTAGAGGCACTAGACACTTGCTTCATGCAACTCTCCCAAAAGCCTTCTAGAAATGGTTTTAACTGTGGTGACTAATATTTTGCACACATAAGTTTGTCTTCTCATGTGCCACAGTTCAACTTTACCTATCAGTCTTAGAATAACATCAATTTCAAATTGGCAGAGGGCTAAGAGTGCAAAAGTCATTAGAAACATCTACTGCAAACTCTACATATGACCACCAATATTTTAACAAATCATCATCAACTTCTGGATCTTCATTTTTATGCTTTGATGAAATATAAGCCAAAACAAACAAAAATCTGAGTCACAGACAAAATATAATATCTTCAGTTAAACATGAAATACATTACCCTTAAAGTGCACCAAGAAATAAGGCAGAGACACAGAGCACTGTCTAATGAGCCAAGGGAACACTTGTTTGAGATGCACAGAAACTTAAATTTATTCAGGATTTAGTCAAGTTAGGAATTTAAACCTTCAACATTGTCTGAGACCACTGGAGCAATGTGGAGCCATGGTGTCCATGGCAGGCAGCTGTATTTTAACTCTCAAGAGATACAATCCTGTAGCTCACAATGAACAAGGATGAAGGCACTGAACTTCCTGGGCTCCAGATCACTCAACAGGCCCAGGAAGGTGCCAACAGGATGGACACTCCAGGGACATAAGCAGTTACAAATGCAGAACAAAATGCCACAACCTGACAGATAAAAGCTATTTTTTATCCAAAAGTAACTCTCCACTACAAAACTGTTACATGTTAAAATTTTAAATATTTCTGATCTGAACTGGATAGCTCAGTGGAGCACTTGGATCCATTTCTCCCATCAAGTTCTACCCCCTGCAGTTTTAGCAAACTTCTTTCCCCCGGCATTGCTGCCCTGTAGGCCTCATTCCCTTGAGCACCAGGGGCTGATCTGTGCTGAGGCTCAAGAGCCCTGAACACCTTACTGGCTGCCCAGGGGCTACTCTACCAGCAGGGAATCTGCCCCAGCCGATCCACAACAAACCCCGCCATCCCACAACCACACTTCCTGTCCTTACCACAGGCTCACACTAAGTCAAGGACCATGTACTAATGCAGGTGATTCCCTGGCTGCAGGAATGATTGAAGATTCAATGTAATCCAAAGCCCAACTGCTCCCTGCATCTGCCCCCAAGTTTGCGTTTGGAATATTTTAAGCAGCAGAACAGACATGTGCAAATATTAGCATGGGTGAACTTAAATGATTATGCTCATTTGAATGCACTGGTCCACTGCATTCAAGAATCCAACTCCTAATACCAGAAGAAAATGAACTCAGTTTACACTGAGCATAGCCAATTACTCCACGTTCACTTTGGGGACTGAGAGATCCTGGTTTGGTCCTTGCTGTATGCAGTTAGAATGGAGTTTATCACTTTTTGCATAGACCTCATCCAAGTTTTACAGTAACACTGAATTTTCTTTCAAGCAGGAAGACATGGTGAACTAAAACCAAACCAAAAAAAAAACCCAAAAAGTCAAGTTTTACCTTTTTGTGTTCTTTTCTCTGAAGAAGCTTGTGATGCCATGTAAATAGCTGCAGCTGCTACAGAGATAGGGCTCCTCCCAGGAACCAAATCTAATTCCACAGCTTTACGGGCAATATGTGTTGCTGCCATTTGTACTTGTTTGGGAAGACCCAGATTAGAACAGAATCGTGACATGAAGTCTCCAGTTGTAATCAAATCCACACTGGTTTCCAGAGCTTTCAAAATCAGCTTAAAACACCGGCCTATTTCCTTCTTTGAAATCCTGGACACTGCACATATTTCTGAAGAAAGAGCATAAATTCAATTTTAGGCTTCACAGCGTTCGCTCCCCCAAGATAATCAAACTTGATTCTCAGTATATTAAGACCCACAAAGACAGCCAATGTCCTGAAGGCCACGATCACTAAATAAGCTCTGAACGTTTGTGAAACTTCAGTCAGTGCACATTTATCATAAGGAGCTAATTAATACAGCTCAGTAAGGGAAGTTTGGTACTCAATGCTAGAGAGTTGCATCTCTGACAGGGAAAAGTTGCACAAATTTACTGCAGAACTGCTGGTTCAAATTCAGTTAAGTTCAGCTATAACAGCCCCCCCATCCTCTGATTAAAGCAATACCTTTTAAGTTTTACCAACACTCAAAATAACTTTCAAATGCTAAAACCCCCATGCCCAAGAGCCTACTCGACAAATATAACAAATTCCCACAGACCCTTCTGCCCTCCCCTGAAATGAGAGCTACAGCTGAGAACAACCCATTTGACAAAGTCCAGGAGTACAAAAACCAACCTCCTACAGTGACAGTAACTAAACCTTTACTTCACAGCAAAATTGAATCTGTATCACTGAAAACTTACCTTTAAATGTTCTTGGAACCCCCTCTTGCCTACAGGCTATGTAGAGACAAGCAGAAGCAATAGCATCATTACTTCTCCCCTTCAGGCTCTTTTGCTCATACACTTGCTTGAATAAATTATTTGTTCGATCCTTCAACACAAGAAGAAGAAATTTAATTAACTCTAGGCCATTTAATTAGCAGCAATATCAAAAATTCATGTGCTCATTATATTATGCTAACTAAGTCAATGCCAGAACAATTTAAGGAAGGGAGACACGAACTTACAACTATATTTCTAGGGAGGTTGATTCTGTCTGCCATGTTCGTAATTTCTTTAAAAGCATTCATCATCGCACGATCAGAGCTGCTCATAGTTCTGCGATTTTGGTACTTTGAATTCCCAAATTCATCAAAACTTGCTGCACCTGTGCCCTGGAAAGAAAAATTTGTATTGTCAATAACACAGGCAACTTCCTGCTCACTTCAAGGGCAAACATCTTCCAGCTTTATACATTTTAATTCAAGGCAACAGTTCCAACTGTCGTGCAAATAAACATTACTGAAAGTATCTCATTCAATCGAGCATTGTTGCACACAACAGGTTCTACAATTTGCACCAGTCTCAAATCACGAATTGCTTTCCAAAGACCACAGATTACATGGGGCTTTTTCTTTCCTCATGTAACAATCGTTACAGAGTAAAAAAGACTAAGATAATATATAGCTAATGTGTGCATCTCAATACTCCTGGCACCAATGCCAAGGCGCAAGATGATATTCTATGCAACTCTTGTGCGTCCTTTGGGCTGCATCTGTGGCAGACAGGTGAGTCAGAAAACCAATTTTATGGTCAGCTGGAGACCAGTTGTTACAATGATAACCATGATAGTGAAGGCATGGGCAAAGAGAACACCCAAACCAACAAACCAGTAAAACCCAACTTGATACCGTGCCTGTTAGAGGCTGCAAGCCTTAATCAGAAAATGGAAATATCCATATATTTTGACTTTATGGGAAAACCACAGGCCTCTTAAAAGAAAAGCTTGAGGCCTTCGGAGAATTAAGAGCCTCAAACTCAACCTGGCAACTTCAAAACACGTTTCCAAGGTATACTTTGGTTTGTACCTTACAGCTGATAATGTAGATTGCATAATTCTATTAAATATGCAAATTTACCCAACCAAGAGGGTCTAAAATGTTTAAAGTTTTCAATTTCCAAGAGGGTCTAAAATGTTTAAAGTTTTCAATTTGCCAGCAGTCCAAAACAAGTCTTTACCAAATAATGCCATGTCAGATTAGTGATAGCTGATGACAACAACACATCCCGTAAGTTCAAAACAGCAACGTCTGTAATTTACATTGTCTACATATGTGTTTGCTGTCACTTTATGCAGGGGACCCCCAGCTCTTTCGAGTGGAAAACACTTCTTCATAATTCCATCATGTGTAGAAATCTGGATTTCCTGAATCTGCAACATTTATTCCTTGCTGGTACCTTCAAACAATTTACCTGGGCAGGGGCATCCAACTTTCACTGCGGACAGATTTGGTCATTTAAACAAGCCACTGCAGACACCCAACTACTGCACTGTCGTTTTGCCAAAACCAGTAAACATAAAGCAGGTCTTGATCTGTGACTGACTGACAACGTGGCTAAGCATTTGCACATAGAGTTCTCAAACTGCGTACTCAGCAATGTATTGAGATGTCCAGGCTGTACCAAGTGAGGTAAGGACACTGAACAAACGATAGAACATGCCCTGGCATCTCCTTTTTCTTCTGAGCAGCCCAGTTTCTTCCTTCCTGACCCATGTTCTTGGGAACTGCTCTTCTATTTTAATACAGGCTCTAACACTATAATCTCTCTGAGGTGCACTTCTGCATTTAATACAGCTTCTCTGACTGACAGTAATAACACTCGCTCTTGACCATTCACTTACACTGCTCCCCTTCCCATTCCCAAGGCCTCACTGACATCCCATTTCCAGCAGCCCCAGTGGATCCCTCCCTGCTGAGACACCACCTGTGAATCACACACCTTGATTCACTGGGGTGACCAAGGACTTTGGCACAGAGCCCTCTCTCACAAGTCTCCCTAGCTCCTTCAACAGGTCTCTACAACAGATTCCAGAACCATTCCTGTTTCTTTGCTACTACTTCAAACATCCTTTCATACAAAATAAGCACTCAGACGTGATCCTGGCACCAACACAATGGAGGTCTGCTTCAAAGACAATCCTACTTCCTTGGCTGGATGAACACCTCCAACTATTCAAAGGTTCCCAGTACAATGAAAAGGTAAAAAAAGAGCAAGAATAAAGCACAACAAACTTCAGGCCACAAAGAGCAATACTAGGCCTTCCATTCAAAAATTATGCCAGAACTTCTCTTGGCCCAAAGTATACAGAAGTCTCAGGTCAAAAGGCTCCTTGCTGGCCATCACTCACACCCCTGTTCCCCGCAGTGTGTTACATTTGTGCTTATCATGGCTTCCTAGACCAGTGCTATGCTCAAATGCTTCCAAGTACTGCATGAGTTCAAACTCTAGTAGATGCCAGAAGAGTGAGCACGAACAACAGCAAGTCCTTGTCTAGTCAGGCTTCATGTCAGAGACTACCAGGAAATACTGCTCTGTCCTGAAGCCAGCAAGTATTCCCCTTCACCACACGGATTCTCTCTGGTCCACCAGTCAAGGAGAACCAAAAAATAAAAAAAAAGAACCCCACATCTATGAGGTGCTGTAGAGTGAAACTGTACAAGGATTTTACCCTGCTGATATAAGCACTCTTCAAGAGCCATGCCCAATGTACAACTCACAACTATAAAAGGGTTGGAAAACACTCTTCCACCTCAATTACTTACATAAACCACAGAAATTCTCCCCGCATTTGTTATTTAAATGCACCATCTAATTTCCTTCTGGAGCTTTCAACGGAGGGACAGTGCTTTGTTGATTTCAGCCCTTGACAACCATGGTAGGAGTCCCTTTCCCTTCACGGAAAAAAACAGAAGTCACACAGTTTCAACTGAAATAAACTGACACTTCATGAATTGTGTGGTTTACTGTTGTAGTCTTTGTGAGACATCTACTCTTATCTTTCCCAACTCAGCAAGAAAGGTATCTGTCAGAGTCAGGAGTTCTATGTGTTTGGCTTTCAAACAGAAGAGAAACCTCATGGATACAATCCTGGAAATAGCCTTCAAGGTAGCTGAGGTGAGAAATTGCTGTCAACAGTGACAACCTCTGAAGGGGCTCAGTGGAGGGCAGGTTTACAGTGCTGGCAGCCAGCAGCTTTGTACCCCAGTATTTCCCCCACAGTAGCAGAAAGTGTAAGTACCACCAGCATCATCCACACCACTGATTTGTGCTTAACCACAGCATCAAGGCATGCCCCCAGATCCAGCAGTCTTCTTGCCCAGTGCAACCAACTCATATGGGTCAGTCTGATGGATCCTTTCTTCTTTTTCTATCATCAGCCCCTGGTATCTTCTCATTGCTTATCAATGTAGCACTTCCAGATTCAGACCATGCAGTTTGACAGCAGTCAGCTTCCTGATCAAAGGATAGGAATTCTATGCCAAGAGTGCATAAAATCTTTGTTCAACCAATCTAAGTTCTCTTGGAGTTGCAGTTACTACAGAAAGGAATCAATTAACTACCAAAGGTGACAAAAGATGTTTTCCACAAGATAGGAAACAAGACTTAAGAGTTTTCTTTTAGATTCACAGAAAAGAGTTCCCTATATCAAAGCAAAACTAAAAGCTGCTTGTTCAGTTATTTTTTTTGATTTTATGTTAGAATTTTAGAAATAACTGTAACATTCTGGCAATGAAGTCACAATTAACGTGAGACTTCACCATGCTTCCAATTGATCTGCATTGTAATCAGATCAACTGCAGCACCCAGTATCTAATTGCAGAGTTACGGTTCTGTGCCAGTATCCTGAAGACCTGCCTGTGGAATTCAAATTGCTTCCACCACAGCCAACTATGCTATTCACCCTCCTCTTCACAGGCAAATTAATCTTTGTTCCATTGCAGGCTGCTGCTGCTGCCTCAGACAGATGGGTTCCTTAAGCATTAAAACCAATTAGGAATTAATCCCTTTGCATGGGCAGAGCAGCCTCTGCTGCCATCACATACAGACCACATGCCCCTCGCAGGAAGGGGCCCCAGAGCAGCACCTCCTGCCTTCCCAGAGGAAAGAGGGACAAACCACTCTGTGCAGCAGAACTGACCCTCTTCCTCTACTGCTGCAAGGCAATACTGTTGTAACTGGTTCAGACTCCACTTCCACCTACATTCCCAGGAGGTGACAGCTCTCTAACATGATGTGCCATGAGAATTATCCATGTCCTTCTCTTTCAGACTTACCACAACACAGGTTGTGTTTTAGTGTTTTTTTCTGGTGGAGGTCTTTTGGGGAGGGTGGAGCAGGTCAACTGTAAAGATTTTATTATCTGCACTCGTACCTCAAAGAAATAGCCCGGGTCCTGTCCCATATGAAAGGTTAAAGCTATCTGTGGCACACAAATATGGGGTCCACTCCGGGCCATTCTAAGCACTGTTGGTAAATGGGAAAATAATAATCTTACCTTGCTTCATTCTCTGGAATTCACAATGGTTGTTCTGTACCCTGTCAGATACTACTTATCCTTGCATGCCTACACCAATTTCACCCTTGCTCAACCACTGTGCATATCTAGGTCAATCCACATCCCAGCCTACTGCCAGCAGTGACTTCAGATGACTGCTTGAGAAATGTACTACTTCCTTGAGTTAGTTATTTTTTCTGCAAAATTCATGCCCCTTCTGCACTGACAGGAGATTTCTTCAGCATCTTCTGATAAAAGCCATTCTCTTCCTTCCAAATGACAGAAAAAAAAGCAGCCCCTCATACAGAGTTCACAGTAATAAACTGATATCCCAGAGCCCCTGCTTTTACCAGCAAGACAAACACAGGAACTCTTGTACAGAAAACATCCTGGTTTGTCAAAGGGACTCTCAATTTCCCACAGAAAATAATGCACCTCTTCTGCAATTCCTCCCTGTGCAAATAAAAGTATCCACAGTTGGACTGACTGCCCCCTCTACATTCCCTAACACAATCCTGGCAGTTCCAGTACTTTTTACTCAGTTCTCATAGGTTAAATCATGCCACACTAACACCTCAGCATCTTGTCTTCATGGAATGGCACTCTTTGCTGCAGCACATTTGGTCATGCCTATTCTGGGATGTTCTGGTTCAAAGGAAAACTGTTTCATTAGTTGAACATCCATCTCTGAAAATTTTTAGTTTTCATGGGCAAACAAACTTTTCATAGAAGGTTCTTTGTGTCTTTAATTCTCTCACTAAGGCTGCCATGCCTCTTTATTCTAAATTAGGATCTAAACCTCCAAAGGGAAGAGGGTTAACAGCACAAGTCACTGATCACCTGGACACAAAATCTGTCTTTAGCTGAAATATCTTTTGTCTTTTCCAACACACAGGTTCTAAAGGTACTCAGGTCTTTCTACTGCCTGAATCAAACTGAGCTCCCAGAAACAAACCTTATATTTACACAGCTCCAAAATGAAAAAAATGTGAACCTGGAGCAAATAGTCCATTTCTCCATCTGTCTATAAAGGTACAGCTCTTTATCACAGTTGACCAAATCAGCAACAGAAGTGCAAGCCCTCAGAACTGCAATCTTTCTGATCCTATGCAGGTGGCATTAAAATTCCAGTGACTTCTACAGCACTGCTTCACAGAGCCACTTAGCAATGCCAATGTTTTTAACGAAGCAATGCAGAAATTTGTTTGCCTGAATGGCCTTCAAAAGGCACCTAAAATCCTAAAACATGATAGGCAGCAATGAGTTGTCCAAACACAACCATCTATTTGGACAACTGCTCGAAGAGAAGGTTTCTTTTTCACTAATGGTGAAACATTAGCTGCCCATCAGTATTCCACTTCTTCACTTTGAAGAATTCTTGGATGAAAAGTATGTTCCACACTTCCCTACACATAGCCATACATATTTAGGCCCTTCATCCTAGCAACATCACTGAGACAAAAACCTCTGAGAAATCCTGGTGTGCATGTAACACACAAAGCAGCAAAACATTTTTAATAGCTTTTTATCAGCAACTACACCACTTTTCATGAAACATTCAGGAAATCCACAAAAATTATTTGGATCTTGCAGTAAAGAACGAAGCAGAAAGTACAACTAAAACTTACCTGGGTCACTACTTCATTAAATGGAATGCATTTTTGCTCTCATGGGAAACAGCAAGATATGATTGCACCATGAAATTTCAATCCAAATACAGACTGAATACTTTTCTCTGGGGCACTCACACCATGAAAGAATTCTACACTTAGTGCTTTAACATTAGTTGGAAAAACATCTACAACACAAGATCTCCAGGTTTCCAATACAAATCTGATTCAGATTTTACTACCAAAAAAAGTGGCAGCACTAGCTTTTGAGATCTCAAAATTAAGTATGTTATTTCAGAATCATCTCAAATACACTTGCTAAGTCAAAGCACACTTCTTTAAAACTTGCAACATCAGCTTTCCTATTTATAACAATATATCAAAGGGTAGCAAGTAACCCCACAGCACTGCAAATTTTTTTCTTTTTTTTTTGCAAAGGTTGGCCCTTTCCTTCCATCCCCAGGTAAGGGCCACATTTTATACATTGTTGAAACATTCAAGTTCAGTTCAGGCAAAATCTGGTCATAAATACGTATGCTGAATAGTTTCTCTATGGACATACAATCTGGAACTTAGCATAAAAACACTCAAACTTAATAAAATTTAGTATTTCCAGTGTTACCTTGCCAATCATTGTACTCAAGTCACCATCACTGAGCAAAGGATTCTGGGTATCCCCAACTCGAGATGGGTCTTTGGTTGCTTTGTCATTGCTGAATGTTCTCCACTCCGAGCCCACGTCTATGACCCGGTCACCTGAGAACACAGAAAGCAAGGCAAAGTCTGCGTTAACACAGTGCTTTATTTAAAACATTGTGTGAAACATTAAGTCAGACATCTGAGCTGTGCATTGTAAGAAGGCAGTCTACTGGCATTCCCAAACACAACAGTAACTGGCAGGACAATGAACCAGAACATTCAGGATCTACGAGTTAAAGCAATGGAAAAAGAATGCAACTAGAGCTGCACAGAAGACATAAATAACTAAAGAAATGCATCCGGAAAAGAAGAACTGTATTCTTTACAGATTACAGTTATCCATAAAGAGTATCATGGCACTTCCAATACACAAAAGGAATCAAGACCTCGATTTCAAGCTGAAGTCACAACTGCCTATGGATTGTTCTCAGTGAGTCAGTTGTTGTAATTTAACAAGTTCTGTCACATTTGCCGTGTGTTCATAGTGCACATGTGAATTATCTATCATGCACAATCCCATTAAGCCATAGTAATGTGCTGCATTCTATTGCATCATTTCCAGGTCCTTTGTACTCTCAATTTTGTACCTTCTAACCCCACCATAATGACATTTTGCAGTTCAATTTTTGTTCCTGAAGACAGTTCTGACTCTGCCCAATTCCATGATGCTTGACAGTATCAGCATAATATATATATACTCAACTACTTCTACGTAAACACAGTCAACCCTGTTATACCTCAAAGAGTTTCAGTACAGATTCAGAATAAACAGGAAAAGCACCACATTCTCTGAATGAAACAACGTTCCTTGCTGTCCTCTGTTAATCTCGCATTCACTTAAATCCTTCCTACAGCAACTTATCAGTTTGAGAAATAATTCTCACCAACATTCTGATGCAGGCAAAAGCCCTACAGTAATCACAACAACAGAAATGTAGACAGGTAAAAAAAGAAACACAAAAGAAAACACAAACCCCAGCCCCAAACCCACTGCTGGCAGCACAGTTCATTGTATTCACAGATCTGATAAAAGCTGCATCTCAAAGGTGTTGCCTCCAGAGCAATACCACAAAATTTTTAAGAATACATGTATAGAAGAACACAAAAAGAACACTTTTCTTAGTGTTCTGCAGTAAAGCAGAATACAGCTCTGTGTAGGATGTCAGAAGANGGAAAAATTCACCACCTTTATCAGTGTTTAAGTGTGCTGTGAAAGAAATGTCTGCAAAAAAAAGTAGCACTGACTGCACAATTTCCGGTATGGAAGTCTTAGAATGAAACCACAGAGGCTGATTTAACCTGGTGAAAACAAACAGATAGAAAAAAGCACTCTGCAAACAATGGTAATACAAGATCTCAAGCTGGAGAAAATGCAGAAGCTGTGGATAGAGTGGTGCAACTGTAGAATTACCTGGGGGATATAAGGGGAATCTATTCTGACAGAATAACTCAATTTTTAACATAAAATTATGCAAGGAGAATGCTTGAAATTGAAAGCTGTGAATGAACCAAAAGAAATGGCTACAACAAAAACCAGTAACTTTAGGTTAAAGGTGTTCTCATCACTGTCTGTCAGACATGCTCATAGCTATGGCTCCACGTTTTTTTTTACTGCTCTACTAAGAGCCAAAAGAGAGAAGGAAAAAAA
>WEIT01016774.1:696-11886 GCA_013389985.1 Dryoscopus gambensis
TATAACTCTGAGAAATTGCATTAATCCAGTAATATAATTTCTAGAGAAATAACTTTATCCATCAATTCTCCCTGTGAAGATTTGCCAAAGAAATATATAATTTTTCGTACTATCTTTTACAAATTCTTGATTTGTTAAAGGAAAACCAAAATATTAATTCATAATGTTAGACAAAGTCTCAGTTACATATGGATTTTTTTTGGCTAATTGAAATTAGTATAATGCTAAAAGTAGTCAAAACTGCATAGAAAAAGATGTCAGATGTCAGTAAAACAATTTCTGATTTTTATAGATTTATTACAATATGAATTTATTGAGTAAGTTTCAGTAGCTTTGGATTCTATACAGAGAACATTTCTTACAGACATCATGTTTTATAAAGTCAGTTTTATGTTCAGAAGGGACTTAGTTTTCCATGGAGGAAGGGCCAGTTTTGAAACATTTCTAAAATATCTTCATCAAGAATTGATGTGTTGCTACTGTGACATATATTTCATTCCACTTCAGAGTAAAAACCAAAAAAAATATTGAAGCTCTTGCAGAAACTGGTTTTTTTCACGCTTATTAAAATGAAATATTTTGGCTTACAAAATCATATTTATTGAGTCTATTTCATTTAATTATAATGTGATTTCAAAAATTTTGCTTACGACCTCTCTTCTCTTCCCAATCTCTCTTCTAGGTGTACAGCTCTGGCAAATATTCCCAGGGCAGGGGCACAAGGTGTGGATGGAGCTATAGGAACAGGGCATGCTGAACTGAGTCCTGTCATTCTTAGTGACTTTCAAACTTCAGAAAAAGAGAAGACAAATCCCTTAAATACAGAAATCCTGAGCAAGTCGTTCTTTTGCGGCTTTTTTGGTGACAGTGAAAATAAAAATCTTTCTTCATTTGACATGACTTCATATCAGTTTTTGAGTCCTGTGTCTGAAAGGAAAAGAGCTGGAGTTTTCATTGTACTGTTACATAACTTAAAGTCTCTGTGATTTGCAAGAGATTTCAGATTTATAACAGAAATTCAAGTTCAACTGCAAAATATGTGGCTTATTCTGCAGAGAATTTTTATGTACTTAAGCGTATCTTAGACATTCTATATCTGGTGCCAGGGAGAAACAAAAGGTTATCTCAAGCACATATGGAAATATCCTGTATATAAGCTCTATGTTTTGGATATATTTTAGGTTTATTCAGGAGATCCATCCAGGGAATTTGCTCTAGAAACTTAGGATAAAGTTCATCTCACCTGACTGTAGTTGGCTAAAAGTCAGGTGTCTGATCTAAATTCACAGCATTAAAGTTCTTGCAGTTAATGGAGACAAGCATTTTCAGCAGCACTTCATTTACTTGTTAAGTAGGTATGCAAAGCTGCAGGAATTAACACCTAATATGGATTTTGGGTGATAGGAGTCAAGTGAGATGAATCCCACTGGTTTTGCTCTTTTTGTTTATATTGTACAAGTTGTGTATTTACGAACAACTTTGTTTTGTGTTCTCACATCTTTGCTATAGATGACATCAACACTGCTCTGTTATATTGGATAATCCAACTACTGTTGTTAAAATAAAATTTGGATTACACTGTTGAATTCAGTGGCAGGGAATACCTGTCCAAGTTTTCAGACCTTTCACTCTTGGAGATGGCTGGAAGTCTCCACACCTGGTAAGAAGTGTCAGACGTTCAGAAATTGGGCTCACAGAAGAAATTATCTCTGTGAAACACATCTCAGTGGTTCAATTACTATTTCATTTCATCTGTTCAACTCATTTGAGAGAGAAATAGTCATATGAAGAACCTTGATACAGATTAAGACTGTTTAATGGTAATATCTTTGGAGTTTTGGAGCTCCACTTTTTGTTGCAGATTTTATGGCAATACAAGTTGTCTAGGTTTGAAAGACAGGTGTCTGCCAAGGATGGCAGGAGCCTCTCTTGGGATGGAAAATGTAAGCCCCTTCCCTCTGAATTATTATAAATTTGAAATTAAAGGGCTCTCAGGCAATTATATGAGAAATAGGAATAGCAGCTCTTTACTAATATATATCTATAACAAAGCAATAATACAGAAACACTGGTTTAACCTGACAGAGTCAGGGTAACCTGGCACCCTGTCAAGCAGGGAGGTGGTAGCAGTCCGATCAGGTGAGAGCTGCAGCTCTCTTTGAAGTGGTTCTGTTGAAGCGGTGAGCTTGTAGAAAGGTTTGGTCCTCCTTGGAAGGGCCAGCGGTGGTTGTGTAGCTCTTGCCCTCCGGGAACCCAGTAGTTAAGGGCTGCTTGTGCTGTTCCAAACCTCCATTCCCACTCCACGCGGGAATACTTGGTTCCTCCCCCTGGGCGGAGCATCTCACAATGGGCTGATGTAATTCTGTGAGTCATGTGGTGGGTCCTTGATAGCCCACTAACAGAGATAGTCCCCGGAGGGAGTTATCAGGGGTGAGTCATGGTAGGAGATAGCAAACACTGCCCCACCTGCTTTAACAGCTTGTGAAGATGATAATAGAATACATGCTTTTGGTTACATCTTACACTGTAACCTAGGACACAAGTATTTTACTACTATAGACGGGATCTTAGCAACAGATTAATTCTTCTGTGATCCTGAAAATGTTTCTGTGTTTACTGAACTTCTCACTTGACCCTAATGGGCATAGAGAAATGGAGGTCCCCACCGCATTTACTCTTAATGCAATAACTTGTTCTTTTAGAGACCAAGTTGTAGAGTGTATCTTTATTACACTGGAGAGTTGTAGGGTTATATCTTTATAATTAATCATTATTATTATTATCATCATAATTATTATTGTGATTTTTTTTCATGTGGTGTTGTAGATTGAATGATGTTTTTATTGGGCTGTAAGCATTCAGTGGATGTGATTCTCATTGTAGTGCCTTCTTTTTAGAAAACCTGTGAAGAGTAACCTACCTACTGTACCATATCAAATCTTTTTAGATCTTTTGTTCTTAAATAACCTTATCAGATTGACAAATAATCTAACAGGAAACTGGCTAGGATTGCATGTATTCCATGCACAAAGACCCCATAATATGTCTCAATTTTTATCATAAATTTTCCTAAACATATATTCCAGGAAATTTCATACTACACATGTAATAAAGATCAGGATAATGCATTTTTCTCACCAGCTGTCATATATGCAATGTAGAGTTGGTAGCTCTAAGTAAAGTAACAGAAATTATAAATTTTTTTGGCAGCAGTTATATTGTACCCAGTGACACTTCTCCTCTCTCTTTTTCTTTTTTAAATTTTGATGGAATTGCAATGGAAAGCTTATTTGAATTTGAAGTGTTCACAATGATTTTTTAGATTATCGACTAAGCCTGAAACTCATGGAGCCACTAAAGCTCAAAGATGGTGGAAGGCAACATGAGAAAAGAAAGCCCAACTGAATCCATCATGATTCAGTGAGCTGTACAGAATGAGGGGGATTCAGACAAAACTCTGGCATCAGGGAAAGAAATATTTAACATTTCACCATTTTATAGATGAGAGAAATGGCAGTGTTATGCAAGTAGTACTCTGATAAAAGTGAAAGCTCTTGGGACATTCTTGCAGATAATGTCAGACTCAGAACCATTTCTGTCTTCCACACTATCTGTTCAAGCTGTGCAAAAGCTCTCCATAATTTTCAGAGTTGCTTCCTTTTGTTTTTTATCAGTTCTACATTGCTGTTGTTAAGTAATTACATGTCAGTGGAAGCTGAAATATGACACAATATAAATGAAGGAATTAAAACGGAGAAAGACTTTTTCGTAAATTAAAATTCATGTGAATATTCAAACCCTCCAAATTTCTGTTAGTTCTTCAGGTGGCCCATATTGGAAACAGAGGGCTTGATGTTCTAGAGGGAAGATTCAGAACGATGAACGATGATTCAAGAATTAATACTAAGAAATTAATAATACAGATGATATCTTGAAAAAATCTCTTTGGCTTGCCATTCCTGAAAAGAAATTTATAGAGAATTAAAAGAATAGGATGCATATAATAGTCTATCTCTTTAGTGACTTAAAAGGGTATAAGGGTTGAAACTTAAACCATCCGAGAAGAAATGCTAGGGGTAAGGAAGTTGGAGATACTATGAATTCTGAGTAAGAAATGTGGTTTTTGCAGACAACTTGTTTTGTTGTAAATTGAAGGAATTTTTAGAAAACATACTTTTTCCCAATGACAAAATTAATTTCCTCAAAAGTCTCTTTTCCTTCTGTCAACAAAATACAATAATTTTGTTAGGCTTCTTACCACCTTCAGTGAGTAAAATATGTTCCAGTCCACTCCTGTCAAGCAAATGTTGCTGTCATCTTACCAGCAGAAAGAAACAAGAGTATTACTTTATCAATCAAATTGAAGCTTACATTTATTTGGGGATAACAAAAAAGAGGAACCTTTTCTGCAGTCACTCTCGAATTCAGCAAAATTTTCTCAGCTGACACAGAAACCTGTTGACAGCTATATAAAAATGAGGGCTGTCTTGATAGGAAAGATGGTGTCATCATGCTCCAAACTCTGTGAGAAAGCAGGAAAAGATTGGAAAGACCTTTTGGTCTGTTTTGTGAGTGACCTGTCAAAGAAGACTGCAATGCTTCATTTTTCAGGCTTAGCAATTGTCCTGAATGTAAATGTATCATTTTTCTGCTGCCCATCTAATACGGCTTTTAGGAAAAATTATTGTGTAGAGGAACAATCAAAAGATAATTTCAAACTGGTTTGCAACTGAAAAATGAGTTTTCAGCGAAGATAAAATTTCAAGAGAAATCTCTGCTGTCTTTAGCTGGTTTTGGTGTTTTTTTTTTTTACTTCATCAGAAAGCTCAGAAATGATTTGCCAGGAAAAAACACTCCAGTGAAACTGGTCAGATTTTAAAAGATATTTAGGTCCTCCATGCCCATTGATGGTGAGAACTAGAAACTGAAATCTCTTTAAAATATCTTGTCTGTAGTACCTCATCACTCCCAAAACAAAAAAGATAGCACACAGACAGTGAATATTTCTAGAATTGATTTTCTGACAAAAATCTGTAGCTAATCAGGAATTACCTGCTGAAGTAGTGATAGATGTAGCAGGAAAAGTTCATATGCTGGAAAGGTTTTTATTGCAATTAGTAAGTTTTGATGTCTCTTAAATCTTTCCCTGCTTTTGAAACATACTCTGAGAAATTCAAGGGGCATATTTGAGCTGAAGGTTTACATTGTAGTTACCTTGTTAATGTTCTCCCATCTTGGGATACTGGGAAGTGGGAGGATATGTGATGGTACCTAATGATGTGCAAACTCACATGAATTATGCATAAACTATGATAGGAAATTGTTTTTAAGCTGAGATTAACTCCTGAGTGATACCTTAGGTCTGCATTTCTGCTTTTAGAAATATCTGTCACTGAGTCCTTCTGTGTCTCAAAAAAGCACAAGGGACTGTTGTCTTTCAACTAACATGGCTGTAAATAAGCATTTTACATTGAGATTCAGCTTTTGAATTGTGCAATCCTCTCACAAAGCTTGTCTCTCGTGCAGTTTGGTTCAGAGTGCGTGTTTCCATCACATGGGACACAAAGGAATCTTTCCTTAGGAAGAGGGTCTAACAGTGAAATGGAAAGATATAAATTTTGGATTTTTCAAGCACAGTAAACTTCTCTCAGCAGAAGGCAGGTGTCTGAGTGTCGTACAAGGTTTCTCTCAAAGTACCAGCTCATCCTTAAAATACTGATTGTCAAGCAAGTTATATTTTTCTTGCTTTCTTTGGTTTTCTTAGGATCATGTTACAGGGACATTAATAGGTGAATGTTGGTTTCTGCTTTATGCTTTTTTTCCCAGCCTCCCACCATGCATATCAACACAAAAATAGACATTAATTTATAACCAAAATCATAATCAAAACCATAGTCTGTCCATTTTTTTTGTTCACCAGACTTACATGAAATCCAAAGGATCTCAGTACTTGTATGGAGATGGTGATTTCCATGCTTGGGTGTTGATCTTTCTACTATTTAATGTGAAGTTCACTATGATAATTCTATTATTTCTTCACTTTCACTGACTGAAGTAAATTCTGCCAAATATTTTTTGTATTGGTGCCACTGACAGGTCCTTTTGAGTTACTATGACTCAGGATAGCAGAAGCTCAGATAAAAACTCATGTTTTGTAGCTGCATGATAAATTTATCTTCCAATTTAACAGGAGAGGAAGAAAACTGCAGTGCATTTAAATAGCCTGTCCTTTCTGCTTCCCCCACCTTCTGAAATATTCCAATAACTTGACACCAGAGAGTAAGATAGGACCCATCTCATGTCACCACCTTTTTTAAAGATTGCCATACATCTTGAATTACTTTTGTAATGAATGCATATCTAGCTTAAAATAATAAAAGAAAAGGAAAATGTCTTTTAAAAGCCTTGGAAACTACCTTTCCATCCCTTCTGTGTTTATGCATAAAGATCAGGAATATGATCTGTTTACAATAAAAGAAGGAGTAAAAATACATATGAAACTTAACTTCATTTATAGACCTCAGTTCACCTCAGAAATTCCAAAGCATTTCACAAATTATATGCACATCAGCAACAAATGTCAGCAGTTATAATGAAATATTTGATAAACCTGTGCCATTAAGAGGTTCCAAGGAGTTTCTGCTTTGTTAGTAGTCCTGGAGCAGCTCTATTGCCAATGAAGAATGCAGCAAGCATGATGCAGCCATACGCAGGCATTTGAAAATTTATTTCTCTCTCTCTTGCTGTGTTTTCCTTGATCTGGCCAGGACTGTAACACACATGCAAAATTACTGGGGCTGCTCACCTGTTTTGGATGCATAAAGCTAAATGTATCACATTTTAGGAGAGATCCTGTCTTTCTTTTTTTGTTGCAAATCTGAGTCCCTAGTTTGGATACAAATCCACAGCTGCAAGGTGTTCAACAAAACGATTCTGCTAGTATTTTTGATATATCTCTCCTCCTATATTTTGCTCAGTCTTGATACTCCCTTGTTGGTATCTGCAAGCATTTATGCCTGCAAATAACTGTCATAGAGAAAAAAGCTCCTGGGTTCTGAGAATCAGCTCTTGACTCTGTGAGCTGCTTTTTAGGAAGCTTTCCATGAGCAGATATACTTTCCTTGATGCCTTTGTGGCACAAGGCAGAGCTGATCCTGCCTAGGGCTGCTGGCAAGTACGGCTCTGCAAACATTCATTAGTATGGCAAACAGACTACTGAGGCAAAATGAGGACAAAATGATTGTGCAAGCATCAACTGGGGTGAAAGCAATACTCTAAGTTTAAGTCATTTGTCTAGCATTTTTGTACCACAATTCAATATTCCCAAAAATAATTTGCAGTAATAGGAGTCAGATAGTGCCAGGCTTAGAGGCAAATATGGACCTGATAAGGAGGATATCCATCATAAAGAGGAACATTGGTGAAATGTGAATTATTCACTCTTATCTACTCACTCTTCTTTAATGTATTTTTATGTCTTTATCTATTCTATTTCATCCCCTCACAAAGAATAATTGGAAATGACATTTCTATGTGTGTAACTATGAGAAAAAATATGCAAAAATAATTCCATTAGAAGTAAACAACAATAGCTTTGTCCTTCGGATCTCATTTCATGTCGTCCTTCGGTCTTAAAGACCATCAGCAGAGATAAAATTAAAAAGGCTGCAGAAATTGGAGCTTACTTTCATATTGAGCTTACTTCAATATTGTTTCACTCTTCTAGGCTGTGAGTGACTGCACATTGAAGGGCAAAGAAGGAGAGGGAAAGTGGAGGGGAGAGAGGTGACTTTCATGTAGTCTAGATACCTATAAAAGGCTGAACTGGAATTTCTGTTGCAGCAAGCTTTTATCAGCCTTGCTTTATTATCTAAGCAGCAGCAGCAGCAGTGATGGCTTGGTTTTTATAGAGTTCAGAGTGTAGCTGGTTGCATAGTATTTAGAATCTTGGAAGTAATTTTCATCAGAAAAAGACTGATCAAAACAAAAACATTTTGTAGGAAGTTACCAGTTCTGGTAAGTTTCTTGTCAGCCTTTTTTGTGCATTCTTGAAAGTTTTGAAAGTTCAGAATGTTTGAGCAGTCATCTTAAAAATGAAATTAAAGTCCAAAAGTAAGCTTTTTACATAATTGGATTATAGATATTTCTGCTAGTTATAGCACCAAAATATTGAAAAAGTGAGATAGCAAAAAAAAAGTATTTATTGTGATTGGTCAGAAATTATTTCAGGGTATATTATTTACATTAAAGTTTATATTATAAGTATATTATATTATGGTTTAAATTTTTGATAATTTGTCTTTATAGGAATTATTTTGGTGAAAACCTGAATCTTTTTTAAAACAGAAACAGTTTTTCTACTCAGTTGAAGTGTTAAATATGAGAATTGGGAGGACTCTAATATTAGCAGATAATTTACCACTATACTGGAGCTATAATTTTTCTTACAAAAGACTATAAGAGTCTTGTATTGGTACTTTTATTGGGGAAACATATAAGAAATTGCTCTAGTATTCAATTTTTTTTTGAAAAGGTAATATAAACTTTTGCTACTCTATGAACTTCAGTGTTGTGGAACAGAATCATGAGACATTTATGCTGGAAGGAAGCAGTGAAAATTGGCCAGCCCAGCCTCCCCAGTGAAGCCAGCTGTGAGGTCGTGTTTGGTTACACAGGAACTGGCTCAGTTGTGTTTTGAGCACTCCCAGGGATGGATACTCAGCAGCCGCTTTTGGCAGTGAGCTTCTCCTGCTGCAATCTGTGTCAGTAGCCCCTGATTCTCACGGTGCACCTCTGAGGTCTTATGTAACCAAAACCAGTTGCTATATCCCTACCTCGGCCTTCTCCAGGTCCTTTCTCAGATTTTTGAACTGATCTTTTATGTTTCATGAATGAGGATCAGCTCTTAATCCCAACGTGAATCTCGATGTTATCTTTTGGTTTGACTCTAGACCAGTACTATCCAAAACATGTTCTATGTTCCCTGCATGACCTGGGAAAAAATTACATATTATGATGATAGCTGCATGCTAATGTAGCATGGAGGTACCTGCCAAAGAAACCTGGGTTAGAAGCAGAGGGTCTAAA
Organism: Dryoscopus gambensis; assembly: GCA_013389985.1. Classification (NCBI taxonomy): domain Eukaryota; kingdom Metazoa; phylum Chordata; class Aves; order Passeriformes; family Malaconotidae; genus Dryoscopus; species Dryoscopus gambensis. Next base: position 9,784 of record WEIT01016774.1, read on the forward strand.
GCCACTCAGCCCTAGAAGAAAGAAGAAGAGTTAGAAAGGTGGGAAGGGGCTTTTTTTTCAGTTCAGACTAATTGCAAAAGGTTTTCTCTTATAAGTGTACCGATTTCATAATTGATTTAACATAAGCAATTTATATGATGCACTACAGGGGTAAAATTTTTACTTAAAGGCAATATTTATATAAGGAAATATTTGGGGCAGCCAATATTGATGCTGCTGTAGGAAGCCTACAGAGATATCAGTCTGGTAGAAGAAAAGCTAAAAGTTTTATATATAATATGCTTAGAATCAAACTATATCTATACCAACATCCAGCCTGAAGTGATTTGTATTCTGAATAATGGGATTAATAATGAAATGGCCTAGAAGGACAGTGGTGCTATGTTTTACATTCCTTAATCTTGCCCCATTATCTCTACATGAATGAAAAGAGCACGTAGAAATTATCCTGAAAGTGGACTGTATGACCACAGAGAGAGAAAAAACAATTACATCATTATCAAAATATATAAAGCAAAAAATAATTTTTAAATCCAAAAAGCTTGCTCTTAGAAGAAAATAAAATGTTTCCTAAAAATGTGTTTTTTACAGTAAGCTGTGTACTATTAAAAATTCAGAAAAACTACAAGCCCTTACCTTCTCTACTGGGAGAGTCAGCTTTCTAGTCTACTTGCTAAGGTTCTCTTCGCCCCTCAAAGCACATGTGAATTCTATGAAGCCTAATATTCTAAAACACTTGGTTGCAGATTTCAAGACATAACAAAAGGTGGCAAACCAGCAATGGTTATATAATATCTAATACAAAGACCTTGTGTAGGACTGAGAACATATATAGTGTTGACAGTTACAATGTGATTTGAGAACATGTAAAGCAATTTCAGATATACCTCTGTGGAGCTGATTTGACAGTGAAAAGTGTCTGTACATTACCTTGGAGCAAACTAAAAGCTCCTTGGAAAGTCTGTCTAAACGAGGAGCCTACTCAAACTATGCAGAGCTTCACAAACAGTCTGTAAAGAAAATGGAAGTCAGTTTTCTTGATTCCTGCACCCAATGTTATGTACATCTACATTTTTTGGGCCCACCTCTGTGCCAGAAACTACATGTAATCTGTGCAAACTACCACACCAGGGTTTAAAACTGATTATCCACAGCCATAGTGCTTTTGATAAAAAGGGGGTTAAAAGTCAGGATATTTCAGTGAATTGTCCTCCTGGAATAGACTTCTGCTTGCTCTGTTTGAGGGATGAGATCTTCCAGTGGCATAACCCAGTATGGGCTGTTAATCTTAAGGTACTAGTTCACATAAACCAGGACTTTGGCTTTATGGCGAGTTCCTAACAGATGTTCAGTTCGATGCAGATTCTGAAAGAAGACACCAAACTAATGCACCAGGGTGCTTGGCAGTATGCAGCCAGACTACAGTCAGGATTTGTCAGTCCTTAAAACACATATGAAAATTCGCTTTTATTTAAACAGGAAAGTGTCAGTTTTTGCAGAAGTGGGAAGAGATTCTTGAACATGTTACAGTTAAAATTCACACAAATCTTTGAAATGTATCCAATTTTAACACAAAAAGCCCCAACAAACCTGAGTAAAGAATAGTAGGCTTTAACGCTTCTTTCCCTTTTTTAGGGTAGTGTAAACTGAAACAGATCACACATTAGGCAACAATTATGTTCCTCTCAAGTGTGTGAAATAACAGATTCATTTGAGGTAATCATGTTTCACAAGTGTGCTGTGTTTCCTGGGAGAATGACCGATTCTTGCCAATTTTAATGACATTGTTCAACTGGCAAGTGATTGCCTTTCTTCAACCAAAACAACTGCATACCCCAAGTCTGTACAAACATGATAGTGAATAAAAATGATGGTGTTTTTATTTTTTTCAAAATTGTCAATTTTTTGGTAAGAACTCACAGAATATTTTTTCCCTTTTATTTTTTGATGATATGAAATAGAAAAAAGAGCATTTGAGAATGCAACCATAATAGAGTAATAAAATTATTTTCAATAGCAAACAAAAATAGTGTCATACCTTTAGAATTAGAAAACTTAAACTCCATTTACAGGAGCTTCACGCAAAAGCTGCACAGCTGAAAA
>WEIT01016777.1:1578-12999 GCA_013389985.1 Dryoscopus gambensis
TATGTTCAATTTTTTTTGTTGTTATTATGCATATCTGTAGTTTTTTCTCTTAAAAGTGTAAGTTGTTAAATCCTCAGATTTAATGCATTACCTTAACTATCTTAATTCTGTCTTTGAATGGGATGATTAATTTTTGCAGAAGTGGATCTGATGAAAGTAAAATTATATTAGTGTGAAATGACGAGAAAATACCTCCATAAAATCCAGCTAAATAATATTTTTCTTTTCCATTCCTTTTTTTTCTTTTTCCCTCCACCCCTTTTTGAGGATGTTACAGAAGCTGGTTTTTGTACTAGCACAGAATCACTGAGTAGTCTGAGTTGGAAGGAACCCAGAAGGATCAAGTCCAGCTCTTAAGTGAATGGCCCATATGGGGATCAAAACCATGACTTTTGCATTCTTAGTACCATGTTCTAACCAACTGAACTAATCTCAGGGTCGTGTTCTTCAAGCACATATAATTGTAAATTTAATGTAAATTTTTCACTTAAAAAAGATGAAAGACAGAATCAGATCATCTAAAGCGGTGTTATCTCACTCTCACACTGAGGAGAATCTTACTGAAACTCCAATTGGCCATGTGCAATTCCTGTCTTCTGAATCAGAAACAAAGTTTTTGTGATGATGGGAAACAGCTGAAAACCAAATACATGCTTCTAGTGTATTCTAAGTCCAAGGCTGTTCCTGTCAAAATAAGATTCATCTACTCATTTGGCAAGCCACATTTTCCTAATGTGACTGTTAGTTTTCTATTTTAACCATTAATTGTTCAGTTGTAACTTTTATATTTACAGAGCTTTTGAGACTATCTGCCTTTTGGCTTTTGTGTGGTATGTGTTTTATGGACATTGCCCTCTTGCTTGCCCCTAAATAAAAATCTTCATTATCTTAAGTCACAGTTTCCACAAACACTTCAAATTCAGAACCATTTTAGATTACAAGTTTGCTTTAGTCAGGAGCTTTTTTTGTACAATTTAAGTAGAGTTTTTACATATTAATCTGTCTTTCGAGACTCTTTCAAACCTTCCCCAAACTGATGTGATTCTGACCTTCTGACCTTTTTCTTTTTTGTCTTTTTTTTCCTCTTTCTTTTTCTATTTTGTTGTATTTTTCTTTCACTTTTTTTCCCCCCTCTATGCAAAGAACTACTTCTGTGTTAACTGCAATTCTCTTAAAAATCAGAACCTTTTCCTGTAAGTTTTTCTGGTGATAAACCCTACAACAAAATACATCTCTTTCCTTTTTTTGTGAATATTGTGTTCTTGGAAGCTCTTGATGGGCATAGGTAAGTGTTTGACTTGTCACCATTGCTATCAGTGGAAGATGAATTTATTTATATTTTGCAATATCAGTAACTTAAAAGTATTGCTTCAGTGTCTTAAGTGTTAAGAATGCAGGTTAGTTCTTATCTGTATTGCCAAAACCATGAGTATTTCCTGAACTGAATGGCTATTTGATTTCAAGATCAAAGTGATCTGAAACAATCTAAGTCTGACCTGGAAACGTTAATAGAGTCCCAGAGTCCTAACAGTGGCCATCTGACATTGCCATTTAGAATCAATTACCTTGCAGAGCTATCTCCTTTAAGAAGAGTGAAATTCTACAGTTACACAACAAAAAATCTTAGTCTATTTTTGTGATACTCAATAGAATATAACACAGGGGTAGAAGGATTGCTAATTGGATTAATGGCCAGAAACCTTCACTGTTTAATGGGTGGATTATTGTAGAAAGAAAATTTCTATGTTGTGGAACTATTGGGTTTTATTCTTTAGACTCTTTTCTTGTAAAAATGTGTGTACAAATACTTGTAAATGTAGCAGAATAAATATTTTATATTTACTAATATGGCAAACATGAATCTTTTGAAGCAAATATATACTTTTATGTTTATCAAAGTACTGTGATTTTTTTTACTTAGAAAGGGTGTATAACAAATTCAATGCGTAATTTCTGCTTTATCTTGTTGTTTCCAGTAGTAATAATCAAATTGAGAGATTGAACAATTACCTATAAAATATCAAATATTTAAAAACATGAGAGCTTATGTATAAATATATGTGGCTAACCTAGAAAAAATATTAGAAGGAAAAAGATTAAAAATAAACATCATATGACTGGGGAAGTTACATTGTCTAGTTGAAGCTTTATATGAAAGCACAACATTTTAGGCTGGACAGAAGGGGAAATAAAATAATGTAAAAAAGTGTACCTTTGATCACTTCTTCCTTCTCTTTTTGTTCATATTTTCTTTACCTGTGCAGAAAACACTGGCAGTTACCCTAGTCTAAAATCACCCTTGAATAAAGAACAATAACAAGGTGAACTACAACCTCAGATTAGATATGCAATGTTTTATCTTGGAAGAGAAGTTCTAATTTTTTTCAGGTTTGTCTTGCAAATGTTAAACTCACAGAACAGATTTATCTAAAAAAAAAATTAAATAGAAAGAATTCAGGATAAAGTTGAAAAAAATTATCATAAAAAATACTTGTATTTTAATCAAGCAGCTTGGGAGTTAAAACCTTCACACTGAAAGTAAAGACCCCAGCTTGAATTCTCTCTCCTCTCTAAGAAGAATTGATTCACCAAGCATTTAGATTCTATATTCTACTGGACAGAAATCCTACCTCCCACACAAACATGGCTAGTCTTTGTGTTTGGATGTTAGTGAGCTGAGGCAGCCAAAAGTCAGCAGAGGTAACTACACTTAACAGGAATTCAACGTTTCAGTGTAAAATTGTATCCAAAACCGTACAGCATTAAGAATTTAATCAGTTTAATTACTCTAATGCTAATTTTTGTGCTTCCATATATCTGCAGTCCTTATTAAATGCATGTAGAATATCACTACCATTATTGGTGTTCTGACACCTTCTAAGCAAGGTACAGGAGAATTCTGTAGGGAGAGTGAATGCAGGCTTCCATGTTGTAAAGCAAAGCACAGAGTGAAAATTTTTCAGAACATTATGACACTGGAATGACAGTTTTCAGGATGTTGCAAGTAAAACCTAAATCCTTTACTGGGATTTTAGCAGACTAAATTCTATAAATTTTCAATGATTTAAACCTCCAGATCTCTTTTTAAAGGTACTTTCCTCAAACCAGCAACATTAGCTTAGGATTTAGAGTCTAATGAGCTGTAATTGAGAAAAAAATTATATACATATATATAATAATCTTTAAAATAAAATTAGGGGCAGAAGGTTTTGGAGAAGCTTTTCTAAAATTATATTGTTAATCATTACATTTTGATACAGAATTTGTTTAACTCTTTTCACCATATATGTGTATTGTATGTTCAGAGCTGATTTATGCAATGGATTGTGTGAGGCACCCTCTGCCCTCTATGCATCTTTTACATTCCCAAAGTTCTGTAGCACTACTGCTTTGAACTTGATACTAAAGTAGTTCACTTAGAATATGAAGAATATACATATGCTTTATAGCCATTAGCTTTTCTAACAGTCTGTTTTGCTGAAAGATTTAGCAACATATTCCAAACAATTAAAGATCAATTATGATGTCCTTGCAGGGGAAACTTCACATGTGGGTTTCTAACTTGAACACATGTATTCAATTTTCTGTGATCCTTTGACTTTCCCTTCTAAGCACCTTCCATTTATCAGTGGACAAACATCAAATAGATGATAGAAAAGTTGCCTTGAGTTTAGAAAACATGCAGTTAGCAGCAGCACCACATCTATGTAATGATGACCTATATCTAAATTCTAGTATTTTTGCTAAAGAAATGGCATTTGTAGCTGCAGAAATCTGTCTAAAGCAATTAAGTGCCTTTTACAAAAAACCAAAAAAAGCTATTTTAATTAGAAAACAAAATTAAATTGTAGAAGGTCCTTATGAGCCGCTCTTTTGTAACGGGTGCCTCTTCACAAGAATCATAGTTCAGAAACAAGTCCATTTACCCATTATCTTCACCTACACCCTGTTGTGCCATGCAGTCTGCTTCCAGAGTGCTAAAGCTGAGTTCCTTTTAGATAAAAATAACATGGAAGAATGATTCCAGGAGATTATATCTGATGGACACCAACTGCTGAAAACCACTAATTTCATAGGACCAAAGCAGAGACTGTTTAAACTAAGCCTCTAACATGGATAATATAGATACCAATTCCCCCAGTACTTGCAGTTTTGCCATAAAAATTGGATTCTGTTTGCTTTTTGATACAGACATTGTCATACAAAAGCATGTTCTATATATTCCAATAGTTGTTCTTGTCTTTCAAATTAATTTTTCCCTTTGGTAATGATGGTTTTTCCTTTTTATTTGTCATATTCAGTAATGCTGCCTCATCTGAAGTTTGTTGTTGTTCATGACATTATTAAACACTTAATGTTGATTGCCTTAAAACATCTTTTATTTATACCCATGCATAAAAGATGTTTTAAGGCAATCAACACTAAGTGTTTAAAGTATTGTGCATAAAATGGTATCATAAGAATAGCAATTATACCTAATAATTTGTTCATTATTTCATCTCTAATTAAAGTTTTCTATTTTCCCCTAAACTTACAAAATAGAAGAGAAACATACGTAATATATTCTATGACAATGTTCAGTAATAATTAATGAGAAATAGTTTCTATATGATGGAATATCTTGACAAAATATATCTGCATTTCAGTACAGAACAGGAAGTACAAAGGTTGGAGCTCCCTCTGGCATGAATATTTTGAAAGAAAATACTAACTGGGGAAAAAAAATCAAATCATCAAATATTATTTTCAAATACTAAGCGTATCCATTTTGATATAGGATTTCACTGTAAGTATGATCCTAATATTATAACATGAATATCAATTAAACTATATATCTGCACAGTTTCTATAAGAGAAGTGTATTGAAATGCCATTGCCATCCTACTGACATATAATATTAAAAAATAAACTAAAAATTAGATATGTATTATATATTGTAGTAGTTACTTTTCCATAGGCAATGAAACTACTTTTGGGGTAGGTGTTATACATGTGAATGATGAGGTATCCCTTGTTGTTCAGGATCCCAAGTATAGCACAAGAGAAAAAAAGTACTTTGACAAACATTGGAGCGAGACCAGGAAACAAGAAGACTGGTCAGTCTGAAGTGAAGCAGTGTCACAGATTCATGGGAGTCTTTAATATCAGCGGGGAAGACACCTTGGAAGAAGAGGAGGAGCAGTGACTCTGGTTGGGCACTGCCAAGCATTGCCCTATGGCAGCCCCAGCCTCGCCTGGGCTGAATCCAGCAACTCCCCATGGGGCATGAGAGCAGCCTGCACCCAGCCGGGCTCCATGTCACAGTGGTGGGGGGAAGTCTCCTCCAGATTCACAGGGAATGATGTGGGGCCACATGTCCGTGCTGGTGCCTTCAAGAGGTGCTAGTTACAGAGATATATTTTGAAATTTCTAGATGTATAGTACAATTTTCCTACTGTCTGGGATTACATTTTATTGGTAGTATTGCTTATGTGGAACCTGAATGTATGGCTGTCTGATTGCCAAATAATTATGTGTCATTTACTACCTCTCTGGTCCTGATCTGAGTTACGTGAGTTGCACAATATTTCTCTATGACAACAATGAGGTAGCTTTGTGGGTAGTTATAGGAGCTTAGAGTGGGAGAAACTGCAGAGGAATTTGTTTATAAATTTAACCAGTGAGTGATAAATGTTGATATCATAACCATACAGATGTAGAAGTTGCCCTTTCATAATTTTGTGACAGATTATGGGTAAGAAGAGCAACATGAAAGTAAACAAACATAATTCATACTCCATATGATAAGGGAATGAAAGCCAGTTGAGAGATATAGAGAAGTTAAAGATTTCAAGCTTATGAAAGCTACTCTTTCTAATATTATAGCAGCTGAATGGAAAACTGAAACTATTAAAATGAACATTTATCACTTTGCCTTCATTTTTTCATTCATTAAAAGCTGTGTTTTTCTGACAAGAAAGGATTTAGTTGAAAAATATCTAACTGGATCTATTATTGTAAGAAGAATTGATTTGCTGCTGGTTTTACAATTTCCATGTAAATGCTGGAGTTTGTTTTTTCCTTTCTGAGTTTGCCGGCAAAACATACAAACTCAACATTTTCCCTAAGTTTTAACACTGTGCTGCTGAATACTTGAATATACATTAATTACTCCTAAAACCTGGATATCTAGCGGTCTCCAAAATTTATGCTGAGATCATTCCCAAAGGTTTTAAATTCTAACAGTGTAACAGTTCCAATTTTCTAGTTTAGGTTTCAGTTTAAGATACTGAAATGGATTCTCTTATCCTCCATAGCTGTCCATTTTGTAGTCCATTCCCAGGAATATTAAAATTCAGGTTCCAGTAAAGCTATTTTGCTTTAAGTCACAGAATTATATTCCTAAATCTAGATTTACTTGAAGTCCCCAAAGATTACTTTCAATTTAATCAATACCCTTCTGTTATCTCTAATTTTTGCCTATCAATCACAAGGTTAATAAGCAGCTGAGGCAAATGATCCCATATGATTCCTCTCCTTGCTTCAGACAGATCCAAATGTTTAGGGCCCCATTTTATGAGGGATAAATTTTCCTTTGGATCGATTTATCTGTTCATTTATAAAGTAGTAAAATGTTTTAAACCTCTTTTCAAGTTTAGACTATAGCCAAGGTATTGATTTTTATGAGTCATCATCTGGGTATCAAATTTGTAAATAATACTTCAATTTTCTCATAGAAAAGTGAAACTGTGCAAGTTTTCTTGTCTTGTGGGATTTTTGGTGGCTTTCTAAGTTGATCACTAGCTTACTCCTTCATTTCAGATCTGTGCCACACACAACACAGAACTATACTTGGTAGGACTGGGAAGAGATCTTCCACAGTCTCAAAACCAAAAACAAACAAACAAACAAACCAAACCAAAACAAAAATCCCTTTGCAATATCACAGATGTAGTCAAAATTTCCCATTGTTATTATTTTAAAAAATCATTCCCAGGGAATCCTTGTATTTAAGTGTGCCATGTCCTGCTTTATTGTCATGTACATTATTAAAAAACTGTATTTCCTCATGATTATCAGATAGATAATGTTCCTTTTCTGATTTCCTTAATAACAAGAGTTCATCCACAAGGAACAGGGGCTGTGAGGATGGATCCTGCAATCTTTCCATTATTCTAGGGTAATAAATTTGGAATGACACATTATCAGTGCTCTAGCACTACTAGTTTAAGTCTTGGTTTGAGTGAGGAATAGTTCATGTCCTACCTGTATTATTTTGAAATGCATGCAACAAACAATATAAAGCCCTGTTTCAGGCTGATTCTGAAAAAGAATGTTGTAAAATCTGCTTTACGTGTAAAAATCTTAGTTCTTTCTTTGTCACAACTGAAGAGTATTGTACATCATGGGACCTCTAGGGAGGACGTATATTTTTGTCTCCTGCTTCTTTTTAAGACTCTCTGATCAATAACCCTAACAAACTTTTGCTGAAAACGCACGGTAAATATTTATGCGACATTTTGAGAAACAGTGAAAAAGGTAATTTTCTTAAAGACGTGTAAAACCTCTTCCACAGAACTTCATTTAAAACAGCGTTAATCACAGTTACTTTACTTGTGAAATCAAGAACAAGGATTTTAAAATTAAATTGCATCTCATTTTATCTTTTTCAGTTAATTCCTTTGTCTTTGAGATACCTTTTCTTAAATTCTTAAATATAATTATGGTACTTTCTAACCAGTCAATGATTACAAATCTGTACATTCACATATACTTTCTTTCAAGTAAAAAGGCATTTCTTCCTTCATATCTGTGCTATGCTGCCTAGGTGCTCTGATTATATGTCAAGTTAACTACTCCAACACAGGCACTGGAATAAATACCTTTGTAACAATGAACAAGAAAATGAGATAAGTATTATTTGGAGAGTCTGTGAGAAAAGGCTTATTTTCTAAGTTATTTTTTCATTGTCTTACTTTCTGTTTAGTCTTACAATACTTCATATTTCTTTGCTCATCTGAACATATATAAGAATTGCCCTGACTTAAAGAAAGTACAGATTACTGAAGCCTAGATATTGCTCAGGTTTTTGATGTACAATTTAATTGCTTATTTTCTGGTACTTCCTTGAAAAGTTGTAGCTGTCAGGAAGGCTGTCTGTTTCTTTTTATTTGAGTAATTGGGTATTTTAGTTTCCCGAGGCAACTAATAGATGGATATGTATTTAGTTCTATAATTTATTCTTTATTGCATTGCCATTATAAAGGATATAAAATGTAGTTGAAAATTTTCTGTGAAAAATAGCCCATGAGACCATATATTTCCATGGTGGTTGATAATTTTGTTGGTATATTTTATCTTGTAAAACATGTTCATTGGTAACCAGCATTTCATTTTAAAATTTATTTTATGTTATACATTCCTAAATTTTAAAAACCTGTACTTTAAAGAAATATTTGAACCAACAAAAGTGAATTCAATGCCAAAGTTTCTGTGAAAATTGGGAATCTCAGTTATTTCTACAAATCAGGCATTCTGATGTCTAGACAATGAAACATTTTAATTTAAAATTTGCATTTTATAATGTGAGCTGTTCGACCATGTCTCTTACTCAACTTGATAAACACTGTATGAATAATTAATGAATTGATCTCTGAAAGTCACAAAAATCATGTAGTTGTAGAATATTTCCTTAGTAGGTATTGATAGAACCTTTAGGTCTAACATACTGATTGGATTACTCAATAGAAAGAAGAGACAAAAAATTCATAATTTTTTGTCTAAAATGTCCACCTGCTTCAGTTTATCACATATTTAAATGCTTTTTGACCTTCAGTCTCTTCTACACTATGTAAATCTTACATAATTTTTGTAATGATACTATAGTTAAAGTGTCTAAAACTGGCCACATGACAATAATGATATTATTTAGAAAAAGTACATACATACATTTTATCATACATATCATATATTCTACATGATGTATATGCATTTTATTTCCCTTCAATTATTACCAATGTAAAAACTAGCCCTATAGCATTATCACTGTAATGGGCTATATTTTTCAAATAAGTCTCATAGATCTAAAAAAACCTGACATACTATTGCCACTGCAAAGTATTTATCAGTTCTTTTAGATTTTGGGGGTTTTGGCCAGTTTGGCTCTTTTTCCATTCCAGGTCTTCCTGCTCTTGTCCTTGAAGAACTCTAAAGTCTCCCCTCGAAGATATCTGCAGTCTGCTGCTACATTTCTAGACTGTCAACATCAAATTTTCGGATTTATTGGTCTCATCAAACTTCTTAATATTGTAAATATAATCTGCTGCACAACCTCAGTTTTTCATACACAGTGTCTCAGAAACTTCTAGCTAATGATGTTGTACTTTTGCAGTATTGTTAGTACTTCCAGGTTCTCTGAGGTGGCTGCTATTCATTACAGGTACTACCCAAATTGCCCTTTCCCCTTTTTCTTTGCTTCTTAAGTAACTTGCATAGTTGTCTTCCCCAGTTCTAGGCACCAGCTATAGTTAAGGTCAAGCAGAATGTGATGTTTAGTCAATATTAATATTTTATATTTCATGGTGACTTATATGTAAAAAATTCAATCTAAATTTCAGTGAAGTTATATTATTGAGACCTATACTAGCAATAAGTTCAGTTACCGCAATTTTCAAGTTCATGCTTAGACACATTGCCCCTGTTTATTTCTGTCTAGATTATTGTCCTCTCTACCCTCTTCGTGAAAACTGAAATATGTGTTTGTTCTATTCAAGTCCATGTATACAATTATCCTATTTTTGCTGTAAGGGAAAGAGATATGAAAGACTTGAGTGATTTTGCTTTGGTCACACAGGATAAACAATTTCTCCAAGAAATTTGTCAGCTGTTAGGACCTCTTTTTAATTGTTTTCTTTTTTCTCAAGGGGCTATATTTAATCTGAACTATACATACATAAATGGCAAAGTAGCTGCTGCTGGCAAAGATCAGTCTGCTTCATTTTAAGCATCAAATTAATATTTTTTTTTCCTTAATAGGGAAAAATACTAGGATTACAGAGGAAATCATATAAAAGGGCAGTAACTGCATCTTTCTACTGCATTTGTCCACAATCACAATTGAAAATATAGGGACAGTGTGAGAGATAATTTTATTGCCTTCGGGAACATTAAAAATTATATATTACATGGTTTTAAAAATAGTTTTATTTGATGATTTTTTTAAATTGAAAAATCATTCAGCTATGAGAAAAATATGTATTTTAATAATGAATTTTAAAATGCTGGAAAGTTTAGATTTTCTGACTTCAGGAAAAAAAGGATTTCAGAAAACCCACAAACCACAGAGCTACATGAAAATAGATAAAGGTGTGTTAAAAAGCATTAACTCAAATCAATATTCTGAAACATACAAAAATGAAGTAAAACACAAGAAATAGTGTGGTTAGGGAGGAATAATAAGACTTTCTGAAGGAACAGTGCATGAGTGGGGAAAAGCTGTAACTGGTAATTGAACCAACTATATGGTGAAGTTGGTTCTTTCCATTCCTCAATCCAGAGTTTAACTGCATCCTAAATTACCAAAGTCATTAGGTTACACAGAGGGAGTGCAGTCTTCAAGTATTTGCCAAGGAAAATAAATAACCTGTGTCAGGCATGAAGCTGCATTCAGTTGCACTGAGCAGCTGCCATTTTCTGATTATTTGCTTTAGTAAAATTTTTTTCATGGCATATTGCAATTGCCCTACACTTTCCACTTTGAGAAATTATTCTGTTCTTTTGGAGTTGCGTAAAAATATCAGTCATTGATGTTTGTGGCACGTGAGCCACTCAGAAAATTTCAAATCTAAATAATTGAGCAAAAAACAAATGAATTAATTTGATTTTCTAGTATCAACTCTGGTGCTTTTAAGATGTCAGAGCAGTTGAGTGAACCATAGCCATCTTATCACTGACATCCAAAATTACTGCCTGAAGTTAACATGGTTAACTTCAGATAACCATGTCAAGTGGAAAGCACTTAGGAGGAAACTGATATCCCAGCTGAGTACTCTAACTGCTGCTTCAGAGTCAGTGATGCAAGTTCCAGATGTAGCTTATTCAAAGCACGGTCAAGAGGTATTTCATGGGCTGAACTGTGTGCTATATACTTACTTTACAACCCCAAAACGATATTCTTATGTTCCAGATGACATACAGTGTAGTTAAAGGCTATAAACAAATTGCTATCGATAAGAGCCAAGCAGCATTGAGCAATAAAAGTATAAATTAGGTGGATTTAGATGCTTATTCCAATAGAGAAATAAAGAAAAACCTTCCAAAAATGCTAAGCAGCATCAGGATGCATAAGCACTTAAATGAAAACTCATTTAAACACTGGAAATGTTGCTACTGCTCATGACCTGAAGTCTCACTGTCTGGGCTGAGTTTAGCATCAGATACTGA
>WEIT01016782.1:1544-16706 GCA_013389985.1 Dryoscopus gambensis
CTGAGAGAGCTCAATTGAATCTGCATACTCTTTATCCTTGAATTAAGTATCAAGCATGTTGGCAACTGAATAATGTCAGGAGAATCTCCTTTTTAACTCCTAGAGGCCCTTCCTGGGTCCTCGAGCTGAAACTTTTTGTCTCTTTAGAAATTTAAACCATGTTTGTTCCATTCTTACATCCACTGGAATTCTCAACATATCTGCTTTGTAGTCTGGACAAAGCTTGAAGATTTCCCCAAACACAGTGTGAATCAAACCACACAGGAATGTTTGTAAAGAACATCTTGGACCCTTTGAAAACATATTCAGTTCTCAGAAGCACTAATGCATTCCACATTTGGTCATTAAACACTAATTGGTAACATGCTGTGGAAGGGTTCACTCTCTGACCAGTCAGTATTTCCTAGGTCACAGCGCTGCATGACCTTGGGGCCCTGATGTGACCTGCCCTTTTGAACTTTTAATCCTTCAACTCGTCAGAGAGCATTAGTAGCTCAGGCCACTTTGGAAACCACAGACGTATTTTCCCCTGGCTGTTTCAAAGTTTCCTTGGTTTCCCCTCCATCTCCTGCTCCCACCCCCCTCCTTGTTGATGATTCAGGATGTCTTTAGGGGGCCTAATTGAAGGCTTCAAAGTGCCCCATAGTTTATTATGAAACTATTGTCCTTGGTAAATGTCACAGGGCTCATGTTTTATTATATTTATAACCTTTTTTCCATTAGTCTGCCATTTCCCTGAGAAATTATGACCTTGGCTCTATCAGTTTAACCAGGCTGGTTTTATATATAGCAAATGTGTGTGTGCACAAAAGGAGAGAAGAGGGGAAGTCACCAAAGAGATTTCTATTAAAGCAGTCCTTGTACTGGCTTCTCCTAGAATCTGGCAAGCAATTTAAAGATTGTGATAAGGAAAGGAATCAGGGAACAAATTATGTCTAACATTAAAATCTCAGGTCGTATCTCTGACTTCAGTGGACATAGGGCAGTAGATCCTGGTTGCTGTCAGGTCTATAATTTAGCATAAATTTCACCTGATATTTCTGATCAGTATTTTCCCCTCTCTCTGCTTATTCCTTGATCCTTGCTTACTTTGATTTTTCTCACTCTCTGTTTTGGACAAATTTAAAGCATTTTATTTAACTGTATAAATCTCCCATGGTCTAAGTCTCAGGATAGACTACACACAAACTGTATTTCATCCTTAGCAGCTCAGAGGATGACAACAACTGGATCTTTGTGGGAATTTGGGAAAGAAATAACTGGGGCACACTGAGTGCAGGGTTGCAGACTGGGGTGGGTCAGATGATGCTTTTCAAACAGCAGACCCTGAGTCTTTTCTAAGCGGTCCCCCAGAAGTAGCTAAAAGCAATCAAACCTATTACCAGCAGATGTACATCTGAAATACTGAGGAATGTGCCTCACTTGGAGACTATGTGGGTCCGTTGGCTGGGCAGTGACTAAGTGCTTTCATTCAAGGAGGGGCCCAGGATCTTTTGAAATGAACCAATAAATAAAACAGTGCCAGAAAATCTTCCTGGACACAGGAACGTGACTATCTATGCACTTACATAATTAGACCAGTACTGAACACATTAATTTACTGGTATAGACTCAGCCAGAATAGCTGAGTCCTGTAGGTACAACCTTAAGAATCAATCAGGGTGATCTCCCATTGTGGGAAAGAACATAGTAACTGACCTTGGTCTTGTATGCCTCCCAGTGGGAATGGGTGAGGTCAAATTCATTAAAGTCAGTATCTGAGAAGGAAAATGCTATAGAAAGCAATGTGTTGGGTTTTTTGGTTTTTTGAGTTTTTTTTTTTTAAGGAGCATTTAAAAAATGAAAAGGTTTGATGTTGACTTCATGCTGCAGGATTTGAAATGGTTCCATTCCTCATTCGCTTAGCCAGTCTCTTAAACAAACAGAGCAGTTCTCACTGTAGATATTGAAAGCATTCTCTAACTGCCAGCCATACTGGCCCAGGCATATGGGGGATAGGATAAATGAAAAAATGCAGAAAACTTTTAGGATAGAGAACTTTTTCAGAAAATGATATCTTCATGAGAAATTTCACCTTTGAAAGAAAAAAAGAGACTTTTTCGAAAGAAAAAACTTTTAAATTAACATCTGGCCAACAGTATTTATTACTTCAGATCACTGGAACAGATCTTTTACTTTTGCTTTTATTACCTCTCTTGTAAAGATCACTATATATTGTATATATGTATTATCTTTTCCTCCAGATCAGCAAGGGCAAGATATTCCCTGTCCTTCAATGATTCCATCCTCTTGCCTTTACCCCTCCCACATGTCACTGACAGTATGTAAAGCCATTAGAGTCATGTTCTTGGCAACATCCCCACTTTACAATGCTTCATTCCCAATTCCCACATAAGGGATGACAGACTTTGGTGACCTT
Source organism: Dryoscopus gambensis (assembly GCA_013389985.1). Taxonomy (NCBI): domain Eukaryota; kingdom Metazoa; phylum Chordata; class Aves; order Passeriformes; family Malaconotidae; genus Dryoscopus; species Dryoscopus gambensis. The sequence goes on from WEIT01016782.1 coordinate 3,964, forward strand.
TTGTATCAACACTTGTTTGCTAAAATTAGATTTTTTTTCATCCTGGCATATAACCAGACAGATTATACTCCTCAGTCTGTCATCCTTGGAGGGCAGGCAGCCCCAGAAACTGATGATGCAGAGGAATAAACTTCTCCATGAAGAGTAAATGGAGCTCAAGGGGAAAAAAAGCAAAAGTGAACAATGTCCTAGCAGTGTATGCAGCTATCTCTGGTGTGCATACACATGCACAGATGATATTAAGTGATGGTGTCAGCCACAAAAGGTTGGGAGGTTAGATACAGGTCAGATAAGCATCTAGCAATTTAGATGTGTCTTAAAAGTTCATTTGAATTTAAGATTCATGGAAGCCATTGGTAAAAATCCAATAGAACTGAACGTTGCATGTCTTTATCTGTCTGGAAACAATGCTTGGGGAATCTGAATTTCCTCATGACATTTCCTTGACTTCTTGTGGACTAAAAGTGAAAATTAAAGGTAGGTCTTGGAAATGAAAACAGAGGAAAAACTTCAGTGTGATATTTTGAAGGATCAATCTGGTTTAAACTGAAAAGTTGTTGAATATTTGACCATTATTAAGCTCAATGAAATAAGACGCAAAGGGTACATACCTTCTATCAGAGAATTTTATTGCACCTAGACTTATGTTAAGAATTATGGTCCCACAATGCTTACTGGTATATTAGCATATATGAAGTAATCACATCCCTATATACTTCACAGCTGGGCTCTTTCTGAGATCCAAGAAGCTGATAAATAACTATAACAAGACTGTGAGAAGATTAACAGGAAGTTTTGGTTGTTTGTAACTGGCTGTATACAGAGACTTTTGGTTTATTTCCTGACCAATGGAACATTTAGTTAGGCACCTAGGCTACTAATCGTTTTTGAAGTAAGAAGTCATTCAGCTTCCACTGGAGCCCACAGTCTGTATGAACTGCTGGGTGTCTCTGTCCCCAGCACACGTCTGACATGAAACTCGATGCTGTACATTGCTGCACTTAATGAGGGACTGGTGTGTCACTGCTTCAGCATCTGCACTTCCCTGAACTCTGCAAGACCCATTCCCAGTAGTGTCTGTCCCACATCACTCTTCCTTTAGGTCACCAGTCCTGAGAGCTAATTGAAAGTATGTGCTAACCATATCCCTCTAAGCTGGATACATGAAAGGCTTTGAATGCTAACATAAAATTATCTTTAAGGTCATTTTTGCTATCTTAAAGGAAACAACCAGACAGTATTTTTGCTGATTATTAATTATTTTTGCTGATAATTCACCAGTAGACATGATAGGTTACTAATACCAGCATTCTTTAACAGTTGCCTCAGAAACAGTGTCTTAGGCCGCATGAGAGAGAAAGGTGGGACCGTGCAGCTGTTCCACCGTGGCTCTGACTCTGCCATGACGAAGAAGCAGCACAATACCAGTGTCCCCTGCACCGGTGACACTTCAGGGCAGAGTGCTGCTCGTCTGCCTGCTGGCTCGGCTAAGCATCCCACGTACTTTCCTATGTGATGCTGTGGAAAGCGGAGTGCAGACCATCAAAGCTGGAAGTTGTCATTCTCTTCATGTGGTTGCATTCGCAGTTGTGACACTGCCAATGACGTAAAGGGAGAGGAAAAGGCTGCTTTTTCAGCAAGATACAAACACAGAGATATTATCCGTCCACTGATTTTAATCTCCTTTCAGAAACACATATAACTAGATGCAAGCCACTGATAGTGTCCCTCCTTCTCTATACCTGCTATCAGGTTTCTTAACCCTTCTCAGGAATGGAGTGTGTATATCACTGCCCTATATTCATCTGAGACAACGAACATTTAATGCTGCATATTTATGCTTCGAGAAAAGTTACAGAGCCTCAAAATCCAACTGGCAGCCTACACCACCTTAAGCTCAAAGTTAACAACTGGAATCCCTAACTTTGGAGGAGAAAAGGGTTCTGGCCTTATCCTGCCAAATGTAGAGAAAAAGTAAATCAACAGTAGGCTATCTTGACTTTCTCAGACTAAGAAAGTATTGAAACAGCTTTCAAATTAAGAAATTTCTTTTCTTTTTTAGCAAGAGAGGATTTTTCTTCTTACAGTATATTTTTGTTGGATATGCTGGACTTCCTTAATTATAAACACAATGAGACCACAGATACCAAAAAATTTCAGTCAGATAAGAGACTTAAAAAATTCTTTTGAGTTACCTGGCTGATGTTCTACACATTTCTTCACCTCCTTGTGCTTTTATACATTCTCCTTAGGCATATTTTGTGTCCCATAACTTGAACACTTCATTACAAAGGCTGTCTCCATTGCATCCTTCCCACTTATTAACAAAAAGACCATTTAGAGCACAGGCCATTGACCAGGAGAGTTAACTTAATAGGGAAAGTATTCCAGGATCTACAAGAAACAATGGCACTCACAGTCAGAACACTTCAATTTTGACTTCTTTGCTAAAAATATGAGCTTTCCTGAGAAAATACTGGTATATTTTATTATCTTTGAAACTGTCTTGCATGCTCCTGCCACTGTGTCCTCCCTTTCTGAGTGTGGGAGACTGGTTTTTCTCAAGATTTCTCTATGCAGTTATTGTTTCATTGTTTTCATTTTTGCTGAAAATTTCCAGACAGTGATAGCACACGGATAATACTGATGATTCATTTTCTCACCATCTCTAGTCAGCAGTGTTGTGGCTGTGACAGGTATTTTCCCTTTTGCTTTCTGCTGAGGGTCCCTGATATGTAGCCCTGGAAGGTGTGAGTTTTACACAAATTTGGTTTTATTGCTTATCCATGATCACTGAAATAAACTGGATCCTCTCTGTTGCATTCAATGGCTTTTGGGGGCCCATTTCATAAAGCTGTTCTTTATAATGAGCAGAGTAAATCATGAGCAAAGGTGTCTCCTTGTTCTACTAAATCAGCAGCTTTTACACTCAGCTGGGTAATCCCCTTTTGTTACACCAAAATGCAAATGCAAGCAACTCATGACGTGCTCTGTTGTGTTTTCCCCGCAAGCTCTCTCCCAGTTCAGCTGCTGGATCCACCTCGAGGAGAGCCTGACCACCAGCGAGGTGGAGAGGGTCTCCCGGTGCTCTCTGGCTTAATTCTGGGGAAAGGGCTAAAAGTCCAGCTTGCAGGGGTCCCGATGAAGCAGAATAAAAGAACCAGAAGTCTGTCCTTTTTCCTTAGCTTATTTTCTTGGGAGCAAGCCCGCTGGGGCCCGCTCCCAAAAGCAGCTTCGAGGAAAAGGCCAAACCCCGCCCAGCTTTCCCCTTTTTGAGGATGATCTAGGCAGGAAAAGGAACGGGAGGGATACAAAACAGAGTAACTAATCGCGGCTCGCTACAGAGAAACAGGCATTCCNCCCTGCCTGTACTCACTCCCTCTGCTCACCCAGAGACTTTGCTGTTTTCTGGGGTTCTGCTCTGACATCTCTGGCTCCAGACTTGGTCTAGCCTCAGTCCTAATGCAAGGGTGGTCTCTAGCACAAAGAGATCCATACAAATATGCACTGATCTCAGAGCTACCTTTGGAAAACTAAACATCGTTAATCCACTATATCTCTTTTTTTAAAATTGTAATGAATATTGATTGACTTTCAGCAACATGGTTCACACAGATTGCCCCATGCTTTTCACTTCTACATTATTCTTTGAATTAGTATTGTGTTTTAACAAGTCTTAATATGTCATATATATAATTATTATTTTAAATGTTGGCATTGTTCTACCTTTTTTCTTGTTCATCTGTGAAGGGCAGACTGAATGCATATGGTGTCTCTCATGAACCTAAACCAAAGGAATGTGTGAGCTACAACTGTACTAGAAAGCACAATGAGAGGTTACCATCTTGGCATCCGCATGCAGAGAGCCTTGACCACCCTGAGTCCAAGTTACAATAGGGACTTGCAACCCCTGAGTTCAGGGATGGTTTATCACAAGTTTCCTGTGAGATTTTGCACAAAATTCTTAGGCCAAATCCTCTATGATATCTAATTTTTTATCTCCCACAGAAAGAAGGGGAAACTAAGTACTAAACAGCTTTCCTTGGTTTTCCTGTATAGAAAATTAATGTAATTTTCCCTCAGTACTCCTTAGAAAAATCCAAATATTAGGGATCATCTTAAACTATCAGAAAAATTCCATTATTCTGTGATCATCTAGCAGTTGAAGCACTATCCATTTTCACTGCACATGTCCAGGATGACCAGACCTCCAAACTTCACTTACAGAGAGGAGTTTTTCAGTGTCCTGTGAAGGTGAGTGAATGATGGTCCTGGAAAATGTGAGGGTTGCATGGGGAAACTGAGACACTGAAAACTTATGCAGGGGTGCAGTGACAGCATCATGAAGGTATTTTACACTGAGTTGTTTCTTTTATGTATTTCAATTATGAGATTACCTCGCAATCTTCTGGAGATGGTATTTTTGCTCGCTCTTCTAAATCTTTTTTTATGTGTTTTCAACATAAAAGCAAATATTATTCCAAGAAGCAGTTAATTTATTTTTAAGGAATCTTACGTGTTTTTGTCAAACAGAAAGTATAAATTGAGGAGGTGTCTCTTTTCTTTTTTTTTTCCTTTTAATTTAAAAGACTGTATTTACAGTTTTCAATGACCTTTATTGCTTTTAAAATTACCTTTTCACTAAAATTTTCAGTGGTGGGCTTTTGTGGAGAAAAAAAGTTGTTTTCAGGCAAACAACACTGTTTTGGGTATAAAAATTATGGTTTAATATTTACTTGGCCTATTGGTTTGGGTTTTTTTCCTGCTATTATCTTCAATATTACTCCTAAAACTCAATCCCAAATGGTCTTGTGCACGCATGCAGGCAAGCCTATCAGAAGCCTGACTTCTGATATATCCAGGTATTCAGCTATGATTTCAATTACCTGTGTAGTAGCCAACACCGAGGAAGACTGATCATCTTTCCAAACACCCAATAGTCTTAAAAAGCAAAGCAAAAAAGAACCTGGGATGTTCAAAAAAAGATCACAAATCAAGAATAGAGTGAAGTCTATATGAAGAACCTCTCCCAAGTATTCTATGAGAACAAGAGAGCACAAAGCTCTGTTCAGACTAAAAGCAGCTGTGTCACCTCAGAACAAGCAAATGGGTTTGAAACAGCAGATCTGAGGCTGGACTTTTGTCATGATGGAAAAGCACATAACCTCACATGCTTTGGTTTCCCCCACTGCAGGTGGGAAATGATACATTATTTTTTCCTTGCTGAAGCATTTTGAGATGGATGTAAATGAGGCCTTAACATCCTCCTATTGTCAGGAAAAAGAGATGAGGATCCCTGCCAGAGCTTCCATCTGTTGTCATCAGCAGACAAAGGTGTTCTTCCAGACAAACGATCTGGCTGAGAAATGCTCATCCTCTCAGTTTTCTCTGTGTGCAGTAGAATTTGAACTAAGCATAGGGAACTGTGATGATTACAAAACACTTTCCTTGTAAATGTATTTTGATCTGTGGCCTTCAAATTGCATCAACCTTCTCTTCTGAGAAGAACTTTCTTGGTTCTTAGAAACAGCCAGTGTTCAGTGGGGTTGCTCAGGCACTTGTGTTCTGATGCAGGCATAGGTGGGAGGAACCAGAAATGCTCTACTTAAAGGTCAGAAGTTTTCTGGATTTTTGTTTTACATATGAAAGGTCTGTATTAGTGATTTTATTCCCTTCACTCTGACACATTTTTGTCTAGTCAGCTCAAGCAACAGATGTGGGCTTTTGTCCAACAGTGTGTAACACGATAAATATGCATTCTGTGCTTTAATACCTCGTGTGGTGTTCTCTGGAAATAGATTTGAACAATGACAACTATACTTGGAATTTGAAGGAATCAGCTGGACTATCTGGGGATCATAAAGTTCAACTAGGAGAGCTGCAAGCCCAGAAAAACGTTTTTTGCAGCAGAGCTGGCTTGTTCAAGCCTTACTTTTGCTAACATATCTGAAGTGCTGTCAGGAATCCCACCGCTGTTCCTCACAGCTATTAGACAAAACCATGGGAATGCTGTGGAGAGACACCTCATAGATTAACCATGCTTATCCACATTTCTAAGAAGCAGGATATTTCTGGAAGCCAAATGCAAATTTATACCTTGGAGTCTTGTGTAACAATAAGAAAAAAAGAGACGCTTTCTTTTAACTGAATTTACAGCAACTTACACATTTGGATTTCAGACCAGAGGGAAATGAGCATGGCAGGTGCTGGCTGTGATAATGATGCTGAACTAGTGGAACTGACCTGGCTATGCACCTAAGAGGTGAATCACGCTGCGTCACAGACTTATTTTTAATATAGAGAAGTAGCGTATCTCAAGCTTTTATATATCTCTCCAGCTTTTCACATGGAGTTTTTGGACACATTCCCCCACCCACATATAGCTGGCTGTGGGCTTAGACGGACATAATGCAGGATGTAGCACCTGGCTATGCTACTATTTGTTGGATGCATTTCATGCTTATCTGGAAAAAAAATACTGCAAATGACTCACTATTTCTATTTTTTGTTTAAGAAATTAGATGTAATAAAAGTTCTCAGGAAGGAATCTTTCTATTATCCATATCCTGTGTTGACATCCAGACTCCCTTGTGCTTTATATATAATTTCAGTAACCAATAGCTTAGGAAATTGGGCACTTTTTTCTTTAACCCATTGTTTCCTAAGTCACATTAATTTAGTCATCAGCATGTGCACGGAAGCAGCCCAGGTACCTTCCTACTACTCAATCACAGCTGAAATCCAAATAGGGCATGGCATTACCATCAAGGCATTTGACAGGCCACAAAGTAGTTGGCTTAAAGTCATCTTTGTCTACAACAACATTCTGCTGGGTACCTGCAGCTGCAGGACATCAGCTACCTGTAAATATGTACAGCTGAACAGGAGCAGCCCTCAGACATCAGACTCATCAGATAAACAGGGCTTTCCGGGCTCTGAGTTTTAGACCTGGTTTTACTTAACTTGTGTTAATGTTCTACACATAGCATGTAGACCTTCCTTTTAGTTTGCACTTTTACATATGTTGGTAAGCATTCTTTAATATATATTAAATTTAAGATATATTAAATTCTTTGCTGGAGATAAATGTCATGTGTCTTTGACAGAAAAAGCTGCCCTGGTTTCTGGAGGTGCTGGTAATCACACGTGAAATTTCATCACTGCTAAAAATCAAGACTTGTTTGGTGACTTTTGGCATATGGGCTGGGGAAGGATTTTCAGATGTTAAAAGTAATTTACTCAAAGGCAATTAACTGCCATTAGTACGCCTAAAATTCCTCTTATTCTTCGTCCTACACAAATACATCTATTTATCATTAACCCTTGTATTTCCATAGAGCATGTTTCAGACCTAATACACTTTCTGGAAAAAACTGCAAGTTCAAACACTGTAGAGAATGACTGCTGGTCAATCTCTGTAAGCCAAATTTCCGCTAGAAGTTCATTTTCATATTGTTTCTTCTGCCCTGCTGGTGTTTGCCATTAGAGGTAGGACACCAAGACTTCTGACCCAGCCTAGCCATTCCTACATTCGTGTTCTTAGCACTGTATTCTAATACTGTCTCTGGATTATTCAATTAATCAGTTACAGAGGATATGGAGATTTAATTGCCTGAAAAAGAGGAAGATGATGTCATTGATTGTTTTAAGATGGAATCATCTGAAAAAAGCATACATAGTGAGAATTTCTTCTCCATAAGCAATATGCTTAGGACCTGAAGAGCTAGACTACAAATAACTATTAATGTAGAATGAATTAATTTTCCAGATGTTGCAACAGCACTGAACTTAAAGAATGTTATCTCAGCTGGAGTAATACAGAATTTTACTTACTGAAATAACTAAAGCTTACGAGTACTGTAGAAGACTTATCAAAAAAAAAAAAAAAGGCAATTAGTTACCTGGGTTACACACTCTCTAACCAGGAAAAGAAAAACAGTTGATTAACTTGAAAAAAATTATATTTCTGATAAGCCTAAATGACTGATGTGAGCATGTTATTTAAAAATATGCATGTAGGAAAATGAAGCACATCAAATTTTTGATCCAAAGTTAATACTTGATTTATCAAAATCAAATATTTATTAATAAAATTTTATTTTATTTATCCAAGGGCTGTTATAGTTATATATCTTTATATGTCTACTGCTTATTTAAATAGCTGTGTATGTTATAGTTACTTATCTATGCAAATGGAAGGAAGTGTTTTTAAATTTGAGAAACCATCTCACTGTGAGTGTTTTTGAACATTTGTGCTTATTACAAATAAGTTACAACAAGATTTTCCTTCCCCCAAAGCATTTCAGTCACTTATCCCTGAACCAAAATTCCTAGCAGCTGGGAGATATTGTTCTTACCACAGTAAAATAAAAATTCACTGGACACGACTAGTTAAAATAGATTTCCGCAATATACTTGGACAAAAGGCTTCTCAGACTCAGCAGAAGGCCTGTGGTATCCAGGGGTACATTAGGAGGAGCATTGCCAGCGGGTCAGGGAGGTGATCTTGCCCCTCTGCTCAGCCCTGGTGAGGCCTCATCTGGAGTGCTGTGTCCAGTTCTGGACTCTCAGGACGAGGCAGATGTGGAGCTCCTGAAGTGTGTCCAGTGGAGGAAAACAAAGATAATTAAGGGACTGGATCATCCTCATCTCTCTTATGAGGAAAGGCTGAGGGAACTGGGCCTGTTCAGCCTCAGAAAGAGATGACAGAGAGGAGACCTCATCAATGTCTGTCAGAATCTGTAGGGAGGTGTCAGAGGATGGACCAGGCTCTGCTCAGTGGTGCCCAGCAATAGGACAAGAGGCAATGGGCAGAAACTGATGCACAGGAAGTTCCACCTAAACATGAGGAAGAACTTTACTGTGCAGTGACCAAGCACTGGAACAGGTTGCCCAGAGCGGGTGTGGAGTCTCCCTCGCTGGTGAAATCCAAGAACTATCTGGACATGATCCTGTGCCATGTGCTCTGGGATGACCCTGCCTGTGCAGGAAGGTTGGACCAGACAACCCACTGTGGTCCCTTCCAACCCATTCTGTGAAAACTTGTTTTTGACAAATGCTCTGACGACTTTCAGCTTCCTGAAGACTTTGTGCATGTCAGAAAGTTTTTCAGGTCACAATTCTGCTCTGTGGGGACACATCTGATCCCTGTCATAGCACCTCTCTTGTTTTCTTTAAGTATACCCTCTGTTGCCCCTTGAACACACTGAAGAGGTGTCAGGGACCTAAATAGTCACAAATATGCCCCATTGGTCCAGCTGACAGGTTCACCTCTGTATAACATATTTTTATAGATGGTAAATCAACATCATAATTACTTCTGTAAGATGTCATTTTAAAGTTTATTTTGTAGATCAGAGGAAAGAGAGTGGAAGTGATCTGTTTTTGGAGATTCTTATCTAGAAGTGAGAGTAACACATCCCTGCAACAGGAGCTCCTGTCTGTTTCTTAAACTAACCACAAGTCCACAAAAATCCCATGATATTTCATCTGCTTTAGCATGTAGTCCTTTAGCATGACTCTTCTAGCACTTTGATGGGAAGTTATTAGTCTGATTTACATTTGGTTGCGTTTCTACCACCCTAAAATATTGATTCAATGCCCACCAGTAATATCTAAATATCTAAACAGGTTACCATTATTCAGCTGAGTTTCATTCCTGATGATACAGGTTTAGGAGAGCTATTAATGAATATTCACCCTAAGTGAATATTACAATTACAATTACAATTGTAAGCAAAATACAGATATATATTATAAGCAATTACAGCCATATATGTGGAGATATTTTTTTAACTTAGAGCCATATGTATGTATGCAAAATGTATATGAAATACTGCAAGATGTTAACAATATGTTTGAACCAAATGAAATGAAATAGGAATCTGGATTTGGTTATACATGAGGAACCCTCTTTTTCTTGGGAAATAGAGTTTTCAGCAAGACTGTAAACAGAGATGAGACATCACATGGTTTGCATTATGATTTCTCCTATGAGCTTTCTCTTTCAAAATGAAGTACTGTAAGATTTTATGTGTTTGGCTTATTGTGGTGGAGAAATAAGAATAAATTATTGAAATATTTGTGCTCATAATTAGGCCAAATTGAGTCTGATCAAATAGAACTTTAGGAATTCCAGTTATGCTTCAAATCTCCTGTGGAAGATGAGGAAGAAAGAAATGAGCCCACTATAGTCATCAAGACTTTCACAAAAGATTGAGGAAAAAAGAATGATCCTGTGGTTAAGACACTTGATTCAGGTCTTGATTCAATTTCTTCCTTGGTTTGGATGATCTGGTGTTTTAGTTGAATTTAATTTCTCTATGCCTCAGTTTTCCATTAATAAAACAGTGATTAAACCCTTCCTTTCCCATTTTCTGTTTAAGTTACAAGTCTTTCTAAGGCAGAATCCATCCAGAATGTGTGCACACAAAGGAAGGTCATCACACTTACTTGGCTTCTATAAATTAGTGATATTCCTATAGGAGCATGGAGATTGCTGACAACAGGTGTGCTTTCCTCTAATCCAACATTCTCACTCCTTTACATGGAGACTAAAGGCTGAATTCACAAAAAAATGGGTGCCAAAATCCCAAACTGCAACACAATGAAATGTTTGAAGAGATACCTAAAGCTTACAAGTAGGTGAGTTATTAGCAGCCTATTGAAGAAAAAAGTATAGGGACTAACAAGACATGGAAACAAGCCTCTAGTATTTAACCTCTTCTCTAATAAATCTAAGTCTATAAAGTACCAGGGCATGCTAATGTTTTACTCTGGCTGATGTCAGCACCTCGTTCTTGAATAAGTTGGATATTTTGAATATGGTATACGAATGTACTTGCTTTCTCAGATTCTGCTGCAAAAACTTAGCACCAAAGTAAAGTATTGCAGTACATAGACTTGGCACAACTTTCCTGTGCAAAGGGGAGAGATTTTTTTAGTGAGGGCAGACTCATCAAGTCGTGAAAGCTACTAATGACTTTGCTGCTTGAAATGCAATGAAACTGGAGTGTGCTATCATCCAGGCCACTGATTCAGATAACTGAAATATAACATCAAAACTAGAACTGTGTAACTAATGTGCTTGCATTGAGAGTAAAACTCTATCTGAGTAATATATGGTGGGATATGATCCTGTTCGTTGCAAAAGGCCCATACTTGAAGAACCATTGTAGCCACCACTGGAGAACTTTTCACAAGCCCTTCCATCTGAAGGAAAGAAGTGAATAGGAGGCTAAATGTGTGTGAGAGTGTGTGAATGATTGTTTCTGACCGATATTTTCCCAGTGCATTAGAAGGGATGGATTTTTAATGATCAGATTTATATGATTAGGGTTATGGATAGGTTAGACTTTATTATAAGCAAGAGTTGCATTGGCTGATCGTCTTTTCTCTAGCAGAGTGTTTGAAAGTCTCACTTTTCCCTCACAAATAGTCTTAACCAGCTTTTTAGGACAAAGTTCTAAAAGGAAGCAAAACTCTAATGTACTTTCCAAGAGGTATAGAGATGATTTTGTCTTTAAAGAGATCTAATTTCTGTAGCAAGGGAGGGGATTATTTTGCACCATATGGTAGCTGTCCTGTGATGTCATAGTGATTAATGACAGGATCAGTTGGATGCTCCAGTGGCGTAACAAATGACCTGGGTTTCCTGTAATGGCAATAGTTACACGCTCGTACTAGGACCCTGCAATTAACTGAGCTCTAGTCACGACTCCCCGTGGGGTTAAGCATAACTATAGAATGAATGTGGAGTCTACTACCAGCTTCATGAGGATGTGGGTCAAGCATTCTGTGACTTCTGGCAGATCCCTTAGACTGTGGATATCTGTTTCCCATCTGTAAAACTGATCTTATAATTAGCTGTTCACAGGCTTGATGTAAAACTAACCGGTTGGAGTATGTCAAACCTTTGCAGAAGAAAAACATTAAGTGAGAATAAAATTTTAGTTAAATTATCTGTGTACTTTTAACTCTGTATCGTAGACTGAAAAACCTCCAATACTCTCTGCCTAATTGGCTGCATGATTATTTGTCAGATAAAACACAGATATCTTCATGAAATGTTTTGTGTTCTACTTTCAAGTCAAACTTTTTTTGGGTAATCATAGTTCCCTGGCTGAAATAATTCTGGAAGCAGATTAAATACTCCTACTGTGCTGAAGCAAAGCAATACAGACAAGGAATGATCCATTTATCCCAGTAGCAGCCTTGCTGGCAGCATGATGACTGTCACTGTAGTTATTATTTCAGCTGATGAAAAAAATCCCCCAAAAATGAAAAATATTTCTTTTCTTGATCCAAGTTTTCGATTTTCCTCAGACTTTCCTGATAGTTTTGGTCAAAATTACAATTAGAAATTTTAAAAATTTTGTATTGGATATAAGCTGTATTTGGGATCAGGCTTTGCATTTAAGAAGCAGCTGAGCTTCTCTGAACCCAGGATCTCCAAATGATTTATCATTTGGAGCTGTTTGCCTTTAGTGATTGCAGTATTATATTAATAGGTCATTTCAGTGTGTTTCAATACCTCTTTTCCACTGCTGGTTACTGGACAGTTCAGTCAGCAAAAAAAGGAAGATCCTGTTGTGCTGACATTGGGTTTTACCAAAAGATGAAAGGCCATTTCTGATTGGTTTAAATTTTTTCTTTTAGCAAAAAAGTGAATGCTTCTGTGTTACAAAGAGAGTGCTTAAAGGGTGACGTGGCTGGATCCTCAGCTATTCGCTTTCCGGGTTTTT
>WEIT01016806.1:5843-19454 GCA_013389985.1 Dryoscopus gambensis
TTACCAGCCTCTCTCATTGGCCCAGTTCTGGCCAGCAGCATGCCCATCTTCAGAGCCATCAGCCACTGGCTCTGCTGGACATGGTGGGAAGCTTCCAGCAGCTTCTTACAGGAGCCAGCTTTGCAGCCCCCCTGCTACCCAAAACCAGGCCTTGCCAAACCAATACACTAGGTTACATGTATTCAGCCATTCAACCCTCATTAGCTTTGGGGTTTATGACTACAAATATCAAAAGTGACTATAGCCTTGGTCAGTAGTGAACTAGATGCTTCATAGGATCATGGAATCATGGAATCATAGAATGGCAGGGGTTGGAAGGGACCTTAAAGACCATCTTGTTTCTGTTATGAATAAAAGGACAAACAGCTTGAAATTATCTTTAAAAGATAATTTATTGTTGTTCGAAAAATAAAAGTTAAAAGAAAAAGTGAAAAATCCCGGGTGGGATATCAGAGACGCTTTCGCGCCTTATATGGCAGTGAGCCACAGAGCACAAGCTGGGCGATGCTGTTGGATGTTATAAAGTAAAGTCCCAACAGATAGGGAAGGCTGACCAAGCAGCAGCACCGGGTCCTCTCAGGCCCTAGTCTCAGAGAGCAAGACCACAGTTTCAGGATGTTCTGACTTTTATAGAGTTCTCTGAAGACTCGGTGCCGCCCATAGTCCGCCCCTTTGTCTCTTCTTGATTGGTGATTCTTCAGGTGACTTCATATTCTTCAGTCCAATCAGGTAGCAGTTGTCAGGGCTAATCTCAGCCCCCTCTCAACGGCGGGAAAAGTCCCTCATTAGTATGCAGAGTTGCCATGGTAGCAACTCACCGACCGTTGAGAGGGTGCTAAAAATAGCTTCTGTCCCTTAATATTGCACCTTAACTTGGCTCATGTTAGATATAGGGGTATGGAACAATCATTATTATTTCTAACTACAAAGGTTCCAAAATAAATTCATTAATACGAACAGGGTTTACATACAACATTTTAACAGTTAACATTAAAGAAAAACTTTAGATAACACAATTAAACACTTTAACTGGGGATTAGGAGTTGGGATTGATTTAACAATTTTAACAGGGAATACAACTGTTTTCTTAACTTCATTAACTTTTAAACTGCAACTTTAAGTACTAACAATGTATAACAACTCAATTTATTGACTTTTAACTATAGCAATTTATTTAATTAACACCTTTAGATTATTAACTATGCAAAAACCAATTAACTCTAATTTTATTTATAACATTTCAAACTCCCTGCCATGGGAAGGGACACCTTTCACTAAACCAGGTTGCTCAAAGCCCCATCCAGCCTGGCCTTGAACAGGTCCAGGGATGGGGCGTCCACAGCTTCTCTGGGCAACCTGTTCCAGTATCTCACCACCGTTCCAGTGGATGCTTTAATTGTTGCAGGAAACAGGCTCCTTGTTCTGCTAGTTTACATTATCTGAAATTCTATTCCTTAGAATGTCTTAGAGTATAAAGCTCTGGCAAACTTCATCGACCTCAACTGACATGTAAGTAGTGCAAATTACCTAAAGCATATTAAAGATCCATTGAATCAGTGAAAGTATCTCTCACCCAAATCAAGCTTAGGTTTCCCAGTAGCCAGTCATCATCCACAGAAGCCTCTACCTAACATAATCACAGGGTCACTATCTATGTGCCTGTTTCTCAAGTCGTAATGGTAGCATATTCATATAGTGTTCCCACTTTTTTTTTCTTTTGGCCCTTTCTTGCAGCTGCTGGTTAGTAGCATTTCCCTCTCATTTTGTTCCATGCAACCTCTTTGCACTGAATCCCAGATGCATGTGAAATGGCCACAAAAGAACTATCTGGGTTAAATGAGTACTAAACAGGTTTAAAATTAGTGCTTATTGTTTGGAAGCAGATGCAAGCTTCAAACAAATGCAAAACATCGATGCAAATGCAAAAAGGAGAGCAATTTGAAAATCAGATTCTAAGTACTTGATTCTATAGGTTGTTTTTTCTAGTAGTAATACCCAGAACAGTTCTGTTAATGTAATGGAAGCTCATTGAATAACTACTCTACCAGCATTTGTGTCTGCAGAGTTCATGAATCAGCAAAATAACTCAGGTTCCCTGCTATTCTCATTTTAATGAACTGTTAACTCTACAATGCTACTCTTTTAGAAGCTAGTAAACACTGTTACATTTCTCTATCTGTTACATTCTACAGAAATTATTATTAGCTTACAGTTATTTTCACTGTTTGTTTTTCTTTACCTTTTGGACTATTTTTTTGATGGCAACTTGTATTTAGAATCAGTCCTAAAGATCTACAGTGCTGAAATCTAATGAGTTTTATCTGTCCATACTACATGCAAATTGATGGCAGCATACGAGGGGAATGTCTATGACAAATTTCTTCAACCACACCATTGATAAAATTCCTATCTTGTTCTGAATTTTCATTCTTTATCCTGCTGTGCAACTTGAAACAAAACAAAGCAGCATATTTGTGATAGCATTTGAGGTAATGTAATGGAGGGGGGTTTGCTTTAGGCATAAGCAAAGCAACAGGTTCCTAGCATGCCATGTGAGTAACAGTGACAAAATCATGGTCTGAGGTGACCAAGGCTGTCAGAGAGGCTGCTTACAGCCAGGCACAGAATGAGACTCATTCCCTAAGCAGTGGGGAAGTGGCTGCTTGCCTCAGGAGCAGAGATACTCAGTTCCCCAAACTTGGAAAGATAGTGCCCTCAAATTAATTTATTAATTTATTTGTCATACTTCATTTTTGTACCTTTTCTTGCATTTTGTTTGGTTTTAGCCTTGTGAAGCCTTGAACTGGCCCTAAGAATTGATGAGTGATGAACTCTGAAAATATCATGGTGCACAAGACGCAGAGACCATCCAGAGTATCACCTCTAGAAATTCAAGTTCCCTCTACAAAGCACAAATGAAATGTAAACTTCTCTAAGAAACCTTCACTGCCAGTATGGTCCAGCTGTGACTCAGTGGATTTTCCTCTGGACCCTCTGCGTCGTATACTTCCTCTATAAGAAGTAGTTACAAAACTACTCTGCATAGACAAATAAACAGCTTTCAAGTCATGACACACTGCCAGTTGCATTGCTCACTGAGGCACTTTAACAAAGAAGTTAGGTTCTGCAGGACTGCATGATCATCTATCCTGAAAGATTTTTTAAGACCTGCTCCTAAAAATGACTTAAAATTCTCACTTGGATGACATGTAGTGCTGAGAGGGAAATTAACTTTCCATAATTTTCTATAAAGTGCACCAAAAATCTGTCATCATATGCCAATTAAAATAGCAGTGATTTAGGTGTAGATACCCAACCACTGAAATCAGAACAGCAAAACCAGATAGTTTCTGAATGTACATTAGGTGTAATGGCTTTTAGGAAGTGTTTTTATTTAATGACAGCATTTGGGGAGAAAAAGAGTAGAAAACCACAGAAATGAAATGGCCATTATTCCCCAAAGTATTGTTGCCAGCAGCCTTTTGTGGCTTACAGTTAACAGTAGATGCTCACTGGGTTTCTTTTTCATTGCAAGCCACATTCACTTCTCCACATTATCCATGTCACTGCTCTCTCTAGTGCCTCTAATTTTACCTCTGTTGCCTGCTTATTTGAGCTAGTTCAAATTGGTTGGAAACTATTATATTTTGTACAATTTTAACTGTTTATAATTTTCTAAATATTACTTTTTTACATGCATCATCTTTTTATGTATTGGTAAATATCAGAGGTATGAATAGATTTGGAAGGCAGAGGATGAAGACCATGTTTTTCTTTAAAATATGTGCTTGGGACATGAATAAAATAAGCGCATTTGACAGGATGGCTTATGCTCATTTTAAAAGCACAGAGGCTGCTCTTACATGCTATAATAGCACTGCAGAGTAAGGAGCTGTATCTTGGTCGCTGGAGCCACAAAGAGAATAAAGATTGCAAGTTAGTGCTGACATTTCTGGTTTCAAGAAAGAGGAAATGTCCCTTCCCCACCAGCTGGAATTATTTTTGGGTACCTGACTGTGGAAAATGCCCTTTCCGGGGTCCGTCTAGGCTAGCTCTCGAGCCCCGGAATGCAAAACGACAAGAACAAAAGTAAAAGACGAAAGACGCTCTTCTTCTCAGGACAAAGTCCCTGCAGTTTTTAATAGGTACAACTTCAGGAGCAGAAGAGGGCAAGCACCTCATGGCGCCAGAAATTTGAACTCCGGGAACGGAAGGGGAGGGAGAAGGACCCACAACTAATAGGGTACAGCTGACGTGGAGGGACAAGGGAGGGGGTAAACCATCACCAGCTTGGGGGGCAAGTGATATGGAACAAACCATATTTAGTACAAATAGACATCACCCTGTACAATATATTAAATTAATAGGCTAACTAATTCAACACCTGACCTTAGTGGAGCTCTCTCAGTGTGTTCCTAGAAACCACCTGAACTCAGTTTTCCATTACCTCCATGGTATTTTTTGAGAGAAACACCAAAAATACATCTCTCTTTCTCATCACCTAAGCCTTGAACTATGCAGCGAGATTTACCACAGTTCTGCATGCCAGGAAGTTACAGCTATAACTCCTCCTCATTTATTGCTGCCTCCATCTCCAGTCCATGCTTCAATCAGCAGGCAGGGCAAAGGCAATCACACAAATACATATTTCTCCAGACATGGAGTCATTACTGTCATTAAGGTGAGGTAAAGGCAGATGCTGATCTTAAACCGCTATCAAGAACTTCAGGACAGTCCCGGAGACACCTGGATTGTGACAGTGAGAATTAGTGCCACTGTGACATCACTGACAAGAGGTACAAAAGACAATTTGGATTTTCTTGCAATCCATGTAGTTGCACTGGAAGTATTTTTAGTACCCAGCTGCTGACTATTGGCCATAAATATCTGTTTTGTCTTATAAATAAGTTCTAATAATTTTATATAAAATAAAGTTTTTTCCAGATTTTATTATTTCTACAGAGACGTAAGATTCTAAGAATGTATCCATGGATATTTTATATCTGGGTGATGTGAAGCTCAGCACCGTCCACCTAGAAGCCAGCAGAATGATTCACAAATTATTCTCCATCACAATACATTAGTACAAAACAAACTTCTATAATATAACTCAACCTCCTGGTTGCTGGAAAACAGAGCCCTTCTGTTGTGTCTGAAATCTTAAAATTTTGAATGTGTGCTCACCACTTATTTCAAGGGGAAAAAACAAAGGTGCAGTTTTTGCTAGATTCAAATCATTCTTGCTAAAAAGAAGGTCGACTATAATGCTTTACAATTTGCTTCAAAGGATAGTGGTAGGAGCCATCTACAAATCAATGATTCCTGAGAACTTGGTAGAACATGCTGTTCACACGTGTGAACAAACTGCATTGTTTCTGCTAGAGAAGAATAGCTTTGAGGCATGACTTCCAAAGCATACTGGAAACAGCTTTCTAGACTGTGTAACCTCTGTCAAATCCAAGGTTCACAGAGATGTTCCTCCGCATTCTGAACATCCACAGCATGGATAAATGAATATACAGAAATATTGCAGTGTTTATCTTTTTATATTATGCTTTATAATAAACCCTCCCCTCTCAAGAACCTTTACTATATGACTGAGAGATATCCCACAAAATATCTCTTCAGCCTATACAAATGAGCCTCTACAAATACGATAAATATATTGTTTGTATTATACGTAGATAGAGAGAGGAAGGGAGAGGGACTTTCTACACCTTATTTCTGCAAGGATGAGAAAAATAAAATACAAACAAAGGGAATTGGGAAAAAAAAAGTAAAGGAATAGTTACTCTCTGAAAATATAGTGAGATTATTTTAAAATGAAGCTTGCATCATAATGAGACAAAAAGTTCTGATGGGGACAAAACCTACGCCCATTCCTAGAGACAACAGAAAGGGAAGAAAAAGAACGGTTAACGAGCAAGATCTTAATTCAATGTTTTGCAGGTGTACAAATACATTTCCCATTATCACCTAAAAATTATGATTGTCAGATTTCTATATATTCAGAAGAGTGTGTTAATTAAGTAGCATTAACTAACAAAACTATAAAGGAAGGAATTGTAAGAGAAGCAAATTAAA
Organism: Dryoscopus gambensis; assembly: GCA_013389985.1. Lineage (NCBI taxonomy): Eukaryota > Metazoa > Chordata > Aves > Passeriformes > Malaconotidae > Dryoscopus > Dryoscopus gambensis. The sequence continues at coordinate 11,928 of WEIT01016806.1, forward strand.
ATATTCAGACATTATCATGAATAAATATGTAAAAAATGGAAAATTGGAACTGACTCTACTTGAATAACTGGAGAAGGTCACAGATGTGATTTTGTTCTTCCATTTTTAGCATTATGGAATACAAAAGCTGAAGTAAGAAACTAAAAAGAAAAAGATTAAGCAGCATCAAGACACCAGCAGTAGTCAAGACCTCTGGCATGTGCTGCAGCCCTGTCCAGCTGTGGTAAGAGCTGTGTGTCCTAAAAGTTACACAGCAGCCTGCATGCCCTGTAACAAACTACATGTTTAGAGGAAATCTGGCTTGGACCTTAAGTCTTCAGAACATTACAAGACATCGGATCAAGGAACATGGACTTCTGAGAAATACTTGCTTACATACAAACAGACCTCTTAGAAGTCTCCAGTTCCCAGTGCTAGAGAAGGAAACAGCAAGAACAGAGCTTGCAACTGACATTTTCTTACCAAAATAGCATGAGCTAGGTGTCTGTGCTGTGAAGTCCTCTTGTAAGAAACTAAAATATCAGATGACAGGATTTGGAAGGTGGCACAATTGGAATAGAGAGTTGTAGGAAATACAAGAGGCAAGAAGAGATATTCTAACAGAAGGCAAGGAAAATAATTTTCTTGAAGGAAGTGGGTGGGCACTGGCAGAGGTGCCACGGAACTTCTCCAACAACTTGGAGATACTCACTACACTGCTAGACAAGCCCCTGAGCAACCAGTGCTAGCCGTGAAGTTGGGCCTGCTTCAAACTTGGGGCTAAGCAGATGGCCTCCAGAAATCACTGTCAACCTTCTTACTGAATTACTGTTAGGATTATCTAAAATGCGGGGAGGAGGACTTCTTCACATATGTGAAATAAATCTCTCCCCCATGAAGTAAAAATAAAACAGCAGTACTATATTCATTTATATTTCTGAGGCATTCAAAACACGCAAGAAGCTCATATATCTATCAGTCCATCATATATCCATCAACAAGCAATATTACCTCTCAAATGATGCAATCTGAAGTAGAGACAAAGACAGGTGAGAAGTATTGGAAAAGAACTAGGTTATGGCATAATATCCAAGCAGGGAAGATCACTCCAGATAATGAGACTATAGTATGACAGCATGGTTGTTATTTGCACTGCTCATCCATGTGGAAACAATGGGACACAAAACTCAATGACAGTATATTTATTATCTCTCACGAGTCTTAAAAAGTAAACACAGCTATCTGCTGTGTGGAATTATCTTTTTTAAGACCCAGATATAGCCCAAAGTGTTTGGGAAAACTGAAGAAACATTACAAAAGCAAAAACATACAGTGTGAGCATTGCATGGCTTAGTATGATCAACATTTAAGATTGGGCTCAGTGGTACAGGATTTACAACACTAAGAATGAAACAGGGGTTTCCCATATTTCTACAAAATAATAATATAACCTTTTAAGTGAATAATCATACATTAATTGTCTTCATTTAGTTTCCTCCAGTTTCAATCATGCATCATTTCATGTGTGAACTTTCTTTCTGAAGGCACCAATTTGATTGAAAACATGGAAAGAGTACTTTGCTTGTTCATTTTGTGAACACAAGTTTATAGGGCGCAGGCTGGATCCAAAATACTGATACTCAAAACTGTTGCAAATCTCAAAAGCATTGCATTTATGTACACACACCAGAGAAGTCCCAAAGGTACCTTCATGCCTGTTTCTATACATATATCTGTGCAGGCAAGTCAGAAGTAGCACAGAGCAGTCAGACATCATGATTCTGTTTAAGCCCTCATGGGCTTTGCAAGAGAGAGATTTATCTCACCCACAAGGCCCAAACCCAAATGAATTTAAAAGGAAAACAAAAACAAGCAACCCAAAACACTAATCTGGCAGTGACAGAAAACAGATGAATACCACCCTTTTCCCTGTTTGTCTGAAGACTTGTCTGTACAGAAAGCTAGCACCAGCTTTTTCCTCTGTATGAAAAGACAAGATTATGCATATTTCACAGACCCAGAAACATGACTGCCCTCTAAAAGATGGGGTGTTCTTGTAATTGGGATACCTCTTTCTCCACGTCTTTTTTACTAAACAGTTCAGTAGTTTGGGAATTAATAAGATTTTTTTTTTAAGAAGAGACCAGAAAATAACTCACTACCTTAGTAATTTAGGCATTGATCCAGAAAGAAATATGGAATCCATCTAATTCCTTAGTGAGATGAAGTTTTATATTTAAAGTGGAAATATCTCATCAGAAGATAATGGGACACAACAACCATGAACTCAGAGCCTGGATCATGCCATAGTTGGAGTGGGTTCAAGGTCCTTATCACTGAGTTGATTATTATTTGTAAGGGAGGCGAGGGATAGGAAAAGATGAAGTCATTGCAGGCAGTTGATTTCAGGAGAAGATTCACAACAGAGGCTTAGGGAGCCCTTATTTGCAACATTGAGCCTTCATGAGAATGCAGGCTTCTCATTTTCTACCTTAGGCAGCTTCTTGGTTAATTGATCTACTTCTGTGGTGAGGTACAGGCATGCCAGCCTCTGGCTAAAGATAGTACACAGCTCACTGTACATTGAAGAATGACACCAAATCAAAGCAAATATGCTGAGGGAACAAAAAAGCCATACATTGCCAAGAGCAGAGTCAGGGAGGATTCTCCATTCTTCCATTGAACAGTTTTTCCTTGAAAATTTCTGATCAGATGAAGCCCTGCTGCAGGCCTGTGTAAGACCCTTGCACCCTCACCCCACCAGTGCTGGGCTGAAGGGCACCTGCTGGCCTCAGCCATCAACACCTACACACACTTGTCTTTTCACAGATTTAACACACACCTGTAGGGGAGAACACAAATGCTCTGTGAATAGAAATATTTTCTTCGAGTGGTGCTTCTCCTCATTTATGACAGTGAAAAGATACACCAAAAGGATAATTCCAAGAATGTTACCTACATGCAGGTAAATCAGGAAGCCCAGCCTATATCTGAACACTGGCAGACAGTGAAAGCCAATTTTTTAAAGGTTATGACATCACAGAATCATTAAAAAACCCCAAAACATGAAAAGAAATAGGGCTTGCCACAAAGGGCATTTTCATAACTAATGACATCTAATGCATTTATCCAAATATCTTTGCCTTAAACGTCTTAGTAGAAGTGGTGCTATTCTCAGCCTAATGATTTTATGGTCATGTAGTCAAGCCAGTCTTGAAATCAAGATGTGTTTCAGGTCATCCAAGCAATGTTAATCACTCTAAGATCTTTGAATCACTAGATATGCTATATTTAACTTCTATATTCGTAGCAAATACAAGAACACTGGAATGTATTAGAAGACCTAAATAGCCCATTTTCTCTACTTCAGTCAGTACTCACAGGCTCTTCACTTAAATATAGGAAACTAATGAAAACTGTGAAGCAGGGGGGATTGCTATTTAAATAATCATACGCTAGTGCTTGTACATACCATACCCTGACGCTGCAGTTTTGGACAGGATTGGACCATCTGCTTTGGACAGAACATTAACTCATGCTGACCTAGAGCTAAAGTTTACTTAGACTGAAAACTGAGATTACAATTTTTTAAAAAAAACAAATCTATATTTATTCAAATTTGATTCTACCTAATTTATTGCTGTATGTTAAGAGTGAGCAGATGTAAAATCAGCAGTGGTAACCACTTAAGTGTATTATGATTGATTAACAGAAAGAACAGATAACTAAGCAAAAGAGGAATTGAAAAGGAAACTTTGAAAAAACGCCAAGTTTAGATGGCAGGCATCAAGATTATTATTCTGTCAGGGACATGTCCTTTAGAGAAAGGAATTCAAACCAAATTGAATACAACAGCACAATTTATAAGAGGTAAAAGACAGGACAGGAGCTAGGAGAGCTGAGAGGGAATTTCAGGAGTAGGTATGGAAAGACAGACACAAAATAATGCATTATCTAAATACCTGTGGAGCAAGATGTTTTTGAAAGAATCAGTGGTTCTACTGGGCCTTCTGGAAGTGAAAGGATCTATAAATAGGGATGAAGTCACCACATCTGTCAAAAATTCTTTTTGCTTCAAGATTGTCACGTAAAATGTCTGTTCTCCTTATAATATAAAGAAAAGGCACTGTTAGAAATTAAAGCTTTGGAGTTTTTATTTAAGAGCTTTTATAACAAAATACTTTAATTAGTCTTGAACCACCAAAGAACTAAAACTTGATTCATGAGGACATTAGTGGGTTTAACTGCTGTCTCACCACCACTCTCAGGAAAAAGTAATACAGACCTTAGACCCTTGCAGTTTTGATCCACAAGATGTACTCAGAACGCAGGGTATTGTGCAAGGAAACTTCACAGTCCTGAGCATGCTGAGGTCCTCAGTGGTATGCTGGGTTTTTTGTGAGAAATTTGGTCTCTGACCATCCCTCATAGACACCTTGCTACTTCTTCTAAATATAACACCTTGCATGGGCCAGACCAGGACTGTGGTTAGACTACCAAGGAATTGTTTCTGTTCTTCTGTTACATCAAGGGGAGGCTCTATTTTTGTGCCACCTGTTTGACTGACACTGGGATGGGCTTTCAGCCCATGAGAGAGGCATCACAAGATTTTCTTTGAGACAATAGCAGTACAGAAAAGTATGTAGACTGAGGGACGCCAACTCAGTATCAGACTCATCTGCTGAACCATCTCATGGCTGATTACGGATTTTATCCATGGAATCTGGCACATCCATTTCAGATTAGACTATACAACTCCCTTCTGCGCTCTGTATTTCCAGTTTAATTCATTCTAATGTGAATTCAAACAGGGGGGAAAAGCTATTCTTGCAGAATAAACAAACCCTGTTTCTTGGTCTCTGTCAGTTTAGCTCAAGGAAGAGCTGGGCACAAGATCTCTGGTCCTTTGCCATCAGTGAGAGAAGAAGGTGCTGAGTTACCCCTAGTGGGTCTGAGCCCACTGAAGAGTCAGCTCCTCCCACAGCATAATGAATGCTGGATAAAAGCTTTTTTATTTTGTTAACATGCACTCTGGTGGAGTTACCTCTTGGTTTGTAAGAGGTGATGGCTGCAGGCTTATTACTCTTCTGTCGGACAGAGGGAGGAAGCGTTCAGTGCTTTACATTGCTGTCACTGGGTCATCTCATTTATGCCTGCTGGTTCTTCTGAAGCTGGTCATTTGGGCAACCTTTCTAAGGATGCCCTTCTAACTCTGGCAGCAGAGTTTCTTTGTCAGTTCAAGTATTTCACCTCTCCATCTTTTTCATTAAATGAAGAACCTATGGTTGCTTCATCAGTGAACTGGACATAACAGTCGTGTGCCCACAGTGTGAACTGTCTCCTTTGGCTGGAAATGTATGTAAAACTATTTTTCAGCAGAAAGCATGATTTACCAGTTTAAGATGCTGAAATACTTTCAGGAGCTGTGACATCACTTTATATTTCTCATTTTAGTGAATTTTCCAGTTTTGAAACTAAATTAATTACAGAGCAAGACTGTGAAACAAACTGATACAGATGCATATCCTTGTATTACATGAGAAGGTGTTACAGAAATAAACAGTAATGAAGATTCGTATTATATAAAAAAAGAAATTCACTCTCCAGTGTGAAAAACTCAAGCATCCTTCAAGAAAATTCAGAAATGAAAGATGACAATGGTTTGGTTTGTCTTACCTACTTTCTTTCCACCAAAATTTGCCCTTACGCACAGGAATAAGTTTCTTATGTTTTCATCACTGATGCTGCTTCTCTCTACTCTCTGCTGATAGTTTAAATTTTTGTTAATTAGGGACTTCTTATTTCCTCACATTAACAGACCACATCATGAACCAATCTATGAATTGCCATTGGGAGCAAAACAAACACCACCAGGCCTTGTTCTGTTTCTGGTGGAAACCAGCTGCTAGCTTTTGATTTCTCGGTTGTCAGTTTTAGCAACTGTATTTGCCAAGACAGATGGTTATTCCCTCCTTTCCCTGGACTTCTCAAGGGCATTGGCTTCTAGGGATAACAGATCTCCTACCTAATGATTAAAGAAGATCTTTACTTTTAGAAGTGTGGTTTTGAGTGGAAAATCAGCCTGTTTTTCTGGGATGTACTAGTGAAATTGCCAGGGGGGTGACCAGATAGAGGAGGGAGCACAGCCGGAAAACTACACCCAAAAAACTCAATTTGTTACAGAAAAAAAGTTGAACTTTCATTCCAGTAAGCAAGTAAATCAATAAATAATAAAAACATTCACAAGGTTATAAATGNATGGTAAAGTTTGCAATCCTCTTAGAATTATTTTTTCAGTCTGGGTGCCTGTAGATTCATGAAAATAACACTGCAGCATCCACATTTTATGTTTTCTTTCTACCAAGAAGTGCTATCTTTCAAAACAAAATAAATGCTTAAAATTATAGAAGGCAATTGTTAGAAGCTGCTCCACCTATTTTCAGCTTTATGTTATTAAATAATGAGATTTTTTTTTCCAGTAGTAAGAGTCTACAGTTAAGTAACAGCAACAGTACTGAAAAAAACACATAAAATTAAATCAACTTGGAATAAAAATCATGGTCATATTTAAAAGTTTTGTTTTGCTCTCTGACAGGCCACCTTGTGAGCAGTTTTGAGAACATTCTGTTGGCAGCAAACATTAATACCTTAATTTTTATGCATATAACCCTTTCCTTAGTATTTTTACTTGTGGAATAGCAGAATCCATTGATCATAAGACATCCTTTAATATAAGTTTGGGTTGGTTTTTTTTTCAAGAAGACAGGTTTTTGTCCCAAAAGCTCATCAAAAAATTGGGGTATTTGTATCTGGAAAGAAAGTTCTAGAGGAGCCACTGTTCCTCCATCAATTAGACAAATGATTCACACACAGCCTTTTTCACTGTGGACCTAAAGCCAGGTAAGATGAATACAGCCGCTGCATTCTGTCTGCATGAACGTTGTCCAGTTGAAAGTTCTTCTTTGCTAATCCACACTACCAGCATTCAAATATGCCACTGATAGGTTATAGACAGTAATTTCCAAAACAACGTTTTTACAGAGCGTGAACTTCCGGAGTTGATGAAATTTCCTTTTTTTCTCCTAACAAGCAGACATTCTTTTCAACCATTGCAGTTCTTCATGGAGACAAATTCTGAAGTAGCAGGATACATTATTTAGTTACTATTTTCCATAGCTGCTAGACCATCAGTACTTATATTTTGGACACAGTGGCATACTGCTTACCATCTAGATTGCATATAGATGCACAGGGAGGGTCTTCAAAGAATGAGAAGGTCTTTTTTTTTAACTTTGAAAAAATTTGAGATTTTTGTCTATAAGTAAGATATGATTAATGCCAATTTTTATACAACAAAGTCCATCCTCAGATCCCTTGAAACCAGATAATAACTAGAAGTTATAGCAAACTGGAAGCGGGACATCCCGTGTTTTTTGCTGGCATGGCAAACCCTGATGAGGAGGTCTGTCACAATTAAATAAACTTACACAATCACTGGAATATTTTGTAATGTCTCATGTACTCAAATGATTTCCACAAGCACACTAT
>WEIT01016812.1:0-13004 GCA_013389985.1 Dryoscopus gambensis
CACATATTGCAACCCAAGACAACGCTGTGCTTCTTCACCCATCACAATGATTCGGCAACCTAAGTATCAAAAAGGAAAACAAGAAACCCCCTTATTTTTGCAATCAAGTTAAACATTCCTCGTGAAGACACACCTGTTCAAGTATTCATTCAGAGCTGATAAGCCTCATGCATTTTTGAAGAGCCATTTTCTGCGCCAGTCACCAGCAATGCCACACTGTCAGTGCAGCAGTGATGTTCCTACACAAAACACACATCAATCAGCAGCACAAAGAATGGATTTCTGCAGTTAAAAATGCAAACAAGAGTCTACAGGAACCTACGACCAGGCTGCAGGCTGATGCTACCCAAGTCACAAAAAATATATTAAAGCTACTGAAAAAATAATGTTGGCTGAAGATGGGCCAGGTCAGGTAATGACAGTGGCTCCTCATGAAGGAGGTTTTGATTCCCATTGACAGGGCTACGGATTAAAGCCACAATAAAGAACTGGCAGTGCTTTAATAAGAAGTTTCAAGTTCTTACTAAGGAGACTTGTATCAGCTGCAGGTCACTGAGAAGGAAGGGTTTAGATTCACCATGCCAGGTTTAAACTTTAAAAACCTGGACCAAGCCTTTATTAGTTCATTAATTAACACCACAGTTCATGCTAACATTGAGTTCTTAATGATCATCCCTACAAACACAGAAATGTCCATTTTGAACCCTCATGTTCTACCTTAGTCACATGTTTACAGCACTATTAATGTTGTATAATCAGCACTGGTGTCTGCGCTCTTTGTTGGGTCTTGGTTGTGGCCATGAAGGGGATCAGAGATGCTGGAAGAGAAATGGGTTGTGTTGTCTTTCACTCCATCCCTCCCCGTTTATGCTGATTTTCCCTCTCTCCAGAGGAATGGGTTGCCTCTGGATATTTTTTACCTCGGGCTTGGTTCTCTAAGCCATTGCTGTCATCCATGAAATCCTGCTCTTCCACCCCCAGCACTTGGTGTGCCTTGTCCTTTACCTTCCAATTTTTTATCATTCAGATGAAGCTGGCCCTTACTTTTGTTCACCTCTGAGGGGTTTTTATCTGGGCAATTCCTCGGGGTTTATGGAAAGGCTTTTTAAGGGATTAAGGTTAAGGTTGCAGCTCTGGACAGAGCAAGAGCCAGAGGGAGCCCAGAGCTCCAGTTAGGCTTACCCAGATTCATTGTCACAGAGATTGAATCAGGAAGAGTCATCTCTGCAGAATTTCTTTCTCTGGTCAGTGATTTGGGGTCTAATCTGAGCAGCGAAGTTAAGTCTGTGAACAGGAAATAAATCTCCAGATCCAGCAGAGCTGGTCTTTAAAGGTGCTGCAAAAGGAAGGTCAGGCTGTGAATTCTCCCAAGAATTTTTATATCTGGACAACGGCTGAGGAATGTTGTCCTTAGTGTGGACTGAGTTTTAAGGCTTAGGTAAGGGGTTGTTTCGAGAGCAAGAAAAACTCAGAGCTCAGGTCACACCAGGACTGCTGAGGGCTGCCAGAGGCAGATGGAAACAGAAGCAAAACCTCCCCTGAGAAATATTTCGTCCAGGCTGTGGCTGACATCTCTGGCAAAGGCTTAAGCAAGAGCTGGTGTGAGGCTTAAGGATGAGTTTATGATCAGTTTGAGGGGGAAAAGCCCTTAAGCTTCAGATGAAGCAGGATTGGAAGAGGAAAACCAGGGAACTCGTAAACTGCAAAGAGAATATTCCCTGAGAAGTCATTCCTTTGGGCAATGACTTGATGAGCCTTGTCTAAAGCTCAGCTGTGTATCAGGGTCAAGAGGACAGAAAAGCCTTGAACTCCAGTCCCAGTGTCTCTGCTGGAGGGAACCTGGCAAGATCCCTTCCATTTCTCCTTCCAAAGTTGGCAATAATAACAAAATTGTGTATGCCAAGTTCATTCTTCCCAAAGTGAAGGATTCCCTTCTCTGGCTGAAATTGCCAGTCCTGATGAACTAAGGCAGGAGACGCTCTGAAATGAGCTGTGCATCCCTTCGGCACACGCAATGACAGAACACATTTAAAATCTGAGGCACGAGGAAGGGTCCACGCTCCTGTGCCGTGGGGTAAGAGAATAACGTGCTTGTGAGATGGACAGCAGCAGTTCTGCACTCTCACTGCTTTCCTCCAATGCTCTGCTACATCGATATTTGGAAGTAATACATTCAACTAATCTTTTTTTAAAAGAATGTACAGAAAGCTTCAGCAGAACTTCAGGCTATGAAATATATATAGTACATACATTTAAAAAAAGGCATCTAAGTCTCTGCCCGTCTGCCATGAAGTTTGCCTCTGTTTTGTACCCAAGGGGTACAGCTACCTGTGCTCCACTGACTGGAAAATGAGGGGAAACTCATTCCCTCTGGAAAGAAAGAGGATTGGCAGTGACTGCAATTTTGCAGGTCGAATTAGTCACAGTCTGTCTATATTTGCAATAGTTTCTTTCTTAACAAGAAACTTTCTGCCTTTCCAATAAATGATACATTAGAGAGATTCCTCTGCTAATAACTGCATCTTTCACATTTGGGAGAAAATGGCACAATCATTTGGTAACTGAAGGTAATTTACTTTGTAATTTAGTCATTTTCCCTTGTGATTCAAACTGTATAATAGTTCCTAAAACGGGTAAGATTCATAAACACTGCACAAATATATCTGCAATGAGTCTTATTCTTAATGTGTAAATAAGGGAGGTAGAAAAACAGAGAGATTACCTGACTTGCTTAAGGACATGAAAATAGTAAAGGTTGTGGTGGGAAAGTAACTGATGAATCCCAAGTCAGGCTGATTCATTAGGCTACATTGTTATTTGTCAAAAAAATAAACTTTTTCTACCACTAAAGAAAGATGAGCAACAAGACTTCAGTGATGGACATCAAAAATATTTACAGGTGGACAACAATGAGAGAGTCCAGATGATTTTTATTCCACTGTGTTTAATTAAGGAGCAAGAGAACTGTTGTTAGACAGCTTAGGAAAAAAAATCATCTTTTGATCAAGCAATCCTAAATCAAGAGTCCTTGCAGACATCCAAGCAATCCTTGCCAATCTGTAAATATTTTTTTCTCTAATGTGAACCTGAGACATGGGAGTTATCCAAATTTCAGCTCATGTAATAGAGGTTGTTCTGTCACGAGTCTGATGCAACTTGCAGCAAATATTTCTTTCTCAGTATTTTGGAACAAATATTTTGGGTTGAAACTCTGCCCTACATCTCTCTGTCCTGGATGTCCACTGAAAGAAAAAGATTGTCAGAAGCAGCTGTTTATCAAAGTGCCGCAAATTGGGGTGAGTTAGAGAACAATGTTCTAACTTTTTCCATTGTATCACCCCTGACATATTCAAAAATGAGCTCCTTGAAGAAGAATATGATCAGCTTGAGTAAAAGCTGCTGTTTGTTTGTTGCATTAACCATTATTATTTTAATTAAACCAAAATTTGAGTTGACGTTCATATTTCAATACCATTTGAACCCCCCCACGAACATTTTGTGTTTCATACAAACCCAAACCCTCTCCCCCATTTTGCCCATGGGCTGCTTACTCACCTGTGAACAGAACTCCTGATATGCTTCTTCCAAGGTTAATAATGACTTAAGGACCATGGTACACGTACAGGAAAATGGTGGGAGCCAGTGTTTTTTGAGCAGTCTCTTCAGGCTATTTTAGTTTGAATTTGCAGCTATAAAAATTATGCTATTTTTATGATGTTTTATGTCTTTGACATGTCATGTTTTGTGTCCTTTTTTATGATGTGATTATATCTTTGGCATGGAAGAAATCAGAAAACAGTGGTGGAGCTGAGGATTTCCTTTCACTCTGTAATTATTAGGGACGATTTTACTCATGCAACTCAAAACAAGGCTCTACTTTGGTCTCTAATGTTTGCTGAATACCAGCTATGCGTGGCTTATGTAACTGCTGCGCTGCTTTGGAGAGACACAATGAAAACCTATTTTAATTCTATTTTTCTCTTAAAATTTCACTGACCTGGCACACATTTTCCTTTCTGTCCGCACCCTTTAGAATCGCAGAAGGATTAATCATTAAGGTTGCAGAAGACCTCTGAGATCACCAAGTGCAGCCAGCACCGTGTTCCCCATTAAGTCACGCCCCCAGGTGCCACATCCACAGGTTTTTTGAGCACATCCCAGGGTTGGTGACTTCCCTGGGCAGCCCCTCCCAGTGCATGGCACAAGAGAGCCTTTGTGATACAGTTCCTGTCTTATAGAGACACCACGAGCTGCTCAAATCCTCAAGAGGGCCTCAGGTAGAGATTAAGAGCTGGGATCTGCAAAGTTTTCCTGTATTGAGTGGGCTCCAGAGTCCTGCAGGTCAGTATAAGCTTGCATGGGGTCTCCAGCACAGGGAGGACGTGGAGCTGCTGGAGAGAGCCCAGAGGAGGCACCAGGATGAGCAGAGGGCTGGAGCAGCTCTGCTGGGAGGAAAGGCTGGGAGAGCTGGGATTGTTCAGCCTGGAGAGGAGAAGCTCTGGGGTGACCTCAGTGTGGCCTTGCAGGGCCTGAAGGAGCTGACAAGAAAGATGGGGAGAGGCTGTTTCCAAGGGATGGAGTGACAGGACACAGGGAATGGCTTCCCACTGCCACAGGGCAGGGTTGGATGGGATATTGGCAAGGAATTGTTCCCTGTGAGGGTGGGGAGGCCCTGGCACAGGGTGCCAAGATAGGCTGGAAAAAATATGCCTTTTGCATCAACAGATTCGTTTTTGGTACAGACATCTTCTGCTTATCTGACAGGGATGTTTTTCCTGGTTAGCTGGAAATAAAACCCACCAGACTGATCAGAGAATCCCAGAACGGTTTGGGTTGGAAGGGACCTCAAAGCTCATCTCATTCCGTGGGTAGGGACACCTTGCACTAGAAGGAAGGTTCTTGAGAGAGTCTTAAGAGCTGTCCAGTGACAAAAGGCTCTTTGAAGACTTATTTTCACCAAGGTTTGAAATGTCATGGCTGATTCGGCCTCTTCAGTTTATTCTAGCAAAATTGCTCCTATTTAAAAACATAAACACAGTGCCCTTGTACAAATATATAAATGAGTCTTGGACAAGAAATTCTGAATTTCTCTAAGCACTAACGCTGGAATCTGCCCATTCTCACAGGTTCTGGGGTTCCTGTTGCAGGTTAGATGGGCTGTTGGGAAGGAATTGTTCCCTGTGAGGGTGTGAGGCCCTGGCACAGGGTGCCCAGAGAAGCTGAGGCTGCCCCTGGATCCCTGGCAGTGCCCAAGGCCAGGTTGGACAGGGCTTGGAGCACCCTGGGCTGGTGGAAGGTGTCCCTGCCCATGGCAGGGGTGGCACGGGATGGGCTTTAAGGTCGTTCCCAACCCCAGCCCTTCCAGGATTCTGTCTCTGGAAGAGACTGCTATTCCCAGTTACAAGTGTGACACCTGATCCAGGACTTCCTTCCTGAGTTATTTGGCTGTAATAGAGTCAAAACCTGGAGACCAGAAAGAACAAAACTCTCTGGGAGATGAATGGCAAGAAGAAGCCGAAGCAGATTATGGAAGACATGCTGGCTAATAAAATGGTTTAATAGTCTACGACTGCACCTTTAACTCCACATCTTGGCAGCTGATTATTTGCTGGTGACTGATTTCTAGGTGAGTTTGCCGTTTGCAGAGCTAAGGGTGTGCAAGTGTCCCTTGCAGGGCCCTGCACTGCTGGCCCCAGCACTGGTTCAGGAATATTTCAGTAAAACAAGCTCCGCCGCAGCCGTGCTGCCCAGCAATAACCGTGCTCTCAGTGTGCCCTAAGTCAAACAAACTGCTCTGGAGGCATCGCAGAGAGGACAATATTTTGAGAGATAAGCTATAGGGAAAGAAGAATTTCAATAGAATTCAGTTTTTGTTCCCTACCTGGATGTCCTGCCATCTCGTAATTTCCCATCTAATGAAGATAAAATAAGTTTCTGAGGGTTGAACCAGGAAACTGTTGTGTAGGTATCCTAATTTTATGGCAGCGGCATTAAAAGAGAAATTAAAGGTGAAAATCTAGCATTTGGGCAGGTGTTTTAAAGGGGTAAGTGGTGCATTTCCTTTCTAATTTAACAATATGTTTCAGCAGAACCATCATTTGAAAATTTGTAGTAAGGTTGGTCCTAAGCTTGAATTATGTGTAGTCCTGAGAACAGCTGTTACCACAGTGTAAGATTAAAAAGATGCATATAAACTACAAAAAGAAAGAGAGTATATAAATACAGAAGGAATAGCATTTTCCTGTTTTACCCTATGTGATGAATATCTACATAAATATAAAATCACAGAATGCTTTGGGTTGGAAGAGACCTTAAAACTCCTCTTGTCCCAACCTCTGCCATGGGCAGGGACACCTTCCACTATCCCAGGTTGCTCCAAGCCCATCCAATTGGAATACGGAGATATAAATTAAAATACACAGATCTATAGCTCACCTGAGCAGTCAGACACCAATTCAGTGAGATCCCAGAGGATGTGTTTTTCTCCATTCCCTTCATATTACCAACAAAAATTATTCACCTGCAAATTTCCCCCTAGAATGAAGATGTTGATGCTCCATGAAATCCATTTTCTATTCCGCAGGAGGCTGTTTATAATTCTTTTCTTCATAATCAGCTAATCATATCCCAAATCTGTTACCTCACAAAGAATCTCCGAGCCCATTAGAGAAGATAATTCAGGAACAGGCAGGAATAATCAATAGGATGTTCAAGTATTCCTTCTTTTGTTTGCCAGACAGTATTATTATGGAAATTATTCCGAAAACAACAGCCAGGCCGAGGAGATCTCTGTTCTAATCACAGTAATTTGTCACATCAAAAAAGGCTCCTGAGTGGTGTTAGAGGGTGCCAAGCCCAGCAGTTTGAGGAAGACACGATCCTGCTGGGAGTCCCAGTTCCCAGTTCAGCCGAACCCCTGCTCCCAGCAGGCGCCCGCACACACCCCCGGGATAAACGTGGGCATGACCAGGCACACAGCTCCCTTCAGGCACAAAGGGGTGCCTTCCCCAGCCCCAGTCACCACCCAACTTTTATCCACCTTCACCACTGATCCAGCAGCACTTTATCCTCCCAAACACCCTCCAAAAGCTTGTCCAGGATTCCATGCTCCTGATGGACCTACAACACTGGTTGTCCGTGGTCGCCCAGCTGGTGGCTCTCAGCCTTGCTGGCTGATTCAGCTTGAGGTTTTCCAGCTCGCCCCAGCTCACTCCCCACAGCCACCCAGACAGCAGAGAGAAGGATGAGTGAGGATAGAGGTTAGGATACTTAGGGCTTAGTAAGAGAAGCATATTCTCCTGCAACCTCCTCACTCTCAGATCATCCCTTGGAACTCCTCACCCTTCCCTTTTCCCACCTTTGGTCCACGTTCTGAGAATCCCAGACTGGTTTGTGTCAGATGGGGCCTCAAAGCCCATCCAGTCCCACCCCTGCCATGGGCAGGGACACCTTCCACTGTCCCAGGTTGCTCCAAGCCCTGTCCAGCCTGGCCTTGGACACTCCCAGGGATCCCGGGGCAGCCATATATCCCATATAAAATCCCATCCACCTCTGTAATTTCACAGTGACTTTTACACACTCCCCAATCAATCTTCCCCTGCACCTCAGACATCCCATGAGAAGCCCCAGGACCTGGAGCTGACACCTCACTTCAGATTTCAGATCTCCTGTCTCTTCTGGGAGGAATCCTTCTCCTTGGATGGGCAAATCCAGCCCTTTCCTGGAAGTGGATCGGTTGGGGATTGCTGGTTTTCACTGGGTCCCAGCATTCCCCCACTCATCCTTGTTCCTCTGATACTCTTGGTCTCCAATCCCACCCCGACTGTCCCTCGACCTAAGACATGCTGGTCTTTCTCTTTCATCTTGAGGGCTTTTTAAAGCAATCTCTGCTATGTTCACTCAGCAAAGAGCAGTTGTTACCTTCAAACAGAGCTTGGCTTGTCTTGGTCCTGGGCAGAGCCACAGCCCAAGGCAGCAGAGAATTCCAGCAGCCCAAATCTGAGAATCAGATGGTGTTTTGTCATCAAGACAACATGGAAGATGAAACACTGGGAATGAAGTTAAATTTGCTTTATACATTATGGGACCAATCCCTGTCATCTGTAAAGAAATACAGAATTTTCTATATCGATAGAAAGTAAGGGAGAATAATTGGATGTCTCAAATGTGAACAAAACTTACAGTATTGTATTTCAAAGCCTACAAGGGTGAGAAATGTGACAACCCTCCTCACAAAAAATAACTTCCAAAAAATAATGTACAGCACATAGAAATTTTCTTCATTTAACAGAATTCTAACACACTAATTGTTTTTTGTTGTGAATAATAGGAATAGTTAACCTAGACAAGAACATTTATAAAACTCCAAAGAACTATTTTTGTCTCAAGTTAGAACTCTATTAGCCTTCCCTGATAAATTAGCACAGGAGATTATTTTTTAAATGAATCTCTAATTAGACTTCATTAATGGCAATGTTATCTCTTGCAGATTCCTTTCTTTCATTAAGGAGATGTTTCCTTCTTTTCATATGAAATATTCAAACCAATTATTTTAAGATGAACACAACTTTAAAATTACACAGCCTGAAGATGGATGGTATTTTCAAAGACAGAGGAAGAACTGGGGTTGTACTTTCATTAACAAATGACCTGGCTGATTGTTTAGGCTTTAGCAATAGTCTCTTTATCTCATTTAATATCTAGGTGTCCCTCGATTCTGTGCCTTTAATAAGGAGAGAGGGTGTGAGTGGTGGAAGGTTTGACAGAATCTCTCTCCTTGAAACCTCCAGTAACCAATGGCGAGACCAAAACTTGGCAGTGGTTTTTATTTATTTCTTTATTTAGTAAAAGAGATGGAGTGAGAGGGATAAGAAGAAAGAGAGGTATTGATGTTCTTTGTTTCCTGGTGATAATTCTCATGGAGATTGGAGCAAATCTAATAGATACTTTCCTTTAAAAAGCACATTTCTTCGATTTGTTTTTCATTCTGCAAATGCAACAAGATTTTGTATAATCTATCAAAATGATCTGAGCAAAATGCTGTTATTATGTGAAGGAATAAAGGTAGAGAGACAAAGGATTCACTGCTGAATACACAATGCACATGAATGCAAAACCACAGAATACTCTTTATTTTAGCTAACTCTGAATATCCTTATTTGTACAGGAGTCTGTTCCTTTCCTTCTGAATTAAAAGGAAGTGCTGGTCAACTGCCAATTCTGGCACAGATTATTCTTTAAAGAAGATGTTATAGATAAAGGAGTAAAAATCCCCTTTGATTTTAGCTTCAGCCAGTCCTAGGTTTTGCCATGTTATTATTTTTTGGTTTGTCCTGTTGAATTTGTTTCCTGACTAATTCTATCTTTTGATAAGTAAAGTAAATTCTTTTTTTCCATTCGTCTTTCTAAGGCTTCTTTTTTATGTTGCTTTATCCAATACTAAACCTAAGCCAGCTGGTGCTCAGTGCCAGAAGTTTGGGGAAAAAAAATAATATTACAACAAGATAAAAATCCAGGGACAACTAGGATTCCAACCAGGACTAGGTCATTCATCTGCCAAAAAGATATTTCTGTCTCTCAATGAACAGATTAATTTTGGAAGTCTGAATTCTTTTGTTCTCTCCAGCCCCAGTGGATGGGGAGTCCTGGGAAATGGTGATGGAAATATGACAACAAAGAGAGGAAGGGAGACTAAAACACCTGGAAAAGGATTCATCTTTAACCAGACCCCTACTTAGAAATAAGATGTCCTTCAGTGCTCCACAGGCCTCAGGAATCCTTTTCTGAACATCAGTTTTCTCTTATTTCTCTCCTCACCAGTTTATAATTCTGGTTTTCCTCAAAGAATTTATCAAAGGATTGGTCCAGTTTATTTGTAGGTAATTCTGGTGCCTCTCAGTTTGGGATGAAGAGCTTATTTTTCAGTAAAATTCTCAGTTCTGGCCATTATTTACCTCCAAGGGTTAGTATTTCTAGAACCTTCACAGATGAAGCTTTTTTGAGCTAGAATTACATGGCATTATATAGAAATGGCATCCAGGTGTGTTCAATTCTAGAACTTCTTTTGTGAGACAACATTTACTGCTTGGTAAAAATCTACTAATTTTTTACCCTAGAATTGGCACGTTCCTCATTGGCTGAAATAGTGTGAGTGTGGAATAGGGGAGGGATTTATTAAAAGAGGAATTATCATCTGGTAATAACACTGTTGGTTTTGAGTGACCTTCTCTCTTTTTTAGTTGATCGTGGGTTTGGACACAAAGCATTTAATTCTCTATTGCAGGATTTATTCCGATGAGTTTAAAAAAAATACTTTGCTATGATTTGTTCAGGAACTGGAAGAAATGACAGACTGAGAGGAGGGCATGGAAGAAAAATGCTCTCTAGAAAGCAAACATTGTCCCATTTACATCAGACAGAGATTTGGACACCACCTTTCTTGAACATATTTTAAAGAAGCGCCAAGAAACAACATTTCGCATTTTTGGCTGAACCAGGGGAATAAACTGGACACATCAGCACCAAATTGATTCTGTGGGTTCTCTTCTCCTGCTGTCTGACCTAGAACTCCTCATTTTATCAGTTGCTATAAGTTGGTTAGAAAAATGGCCATATTGGATCATAATCAAAGTTTTTTCTCCTCTTGGATCTTGTGTTCCACGTGAGCAAACTGATGCCTGGGGAAGCTCCAGGATAAGTTTGAGCCCCAGGGGATTCCTGAGCTAAAAGAGGACTGATTAAAGTTCCATGGAAAGGGAGAGCCTGCTCCTTGAAGGGCATCAGGCCAAAGACCTTTCTCAGTGTAAAAAGGGACAAAAAGAAAGGGAAGAAGCCACCAACAAAACACGCCGGGGACACAAGCATGACACAAGTGATAGGGAGGCAGAAAAACTAATTGAGGAGGATGAGAGGAGGCTTATTCCAGTGAGTTAATCTGATCAGAGACGCTGTCACTTGGGAAACAGGCACAGAGGGATGAACCTGACAGAACAAGCTTGGACACAACCCGCAGATTTCATCAGTCCCACTGAGGGGCCACTCACAGTCCGTGTCCCCTGGGGGAACGTGTTTCTGTCTGTGGGGTCAAACCTGGCAAGTGGAACTGTGTCCCTCAGCCTGTCCCCACAGCACTCATCCTCCTTTTCAGCTTCTTTATGGGTGTGCTGAAAACCACAGGCACCAGTCGTCATCACCCTGAACTGCAAAACCTGACCTGCTGTTTGATTCTCTTTGCATGGGCCTTATCTTCTTACCCAGCTCCTTGATAACTGACACTGTACGGGGTTCAAAACCCTTTAATGAGAAACCTTGCTTGCAGAGAAACCTTGGAAGTCCAGGCAGGCTGTTTCACTTCAGTCTCGTTCATCCAGTGCGTTTTGTTTTATTCATTAAACTCAGCCAACCATTTCAGTTCCACAGACTCATTGAAATCCCACTTTTTCTGCGACGAGTCAGAGAACTATGAAAAGGTTTGGCTGGTGTTACAGGAAAATAATCACAGGACCATAAAATTCTTGCCTTTCTGTTTATGCTGTGTGAAACTCCAGAGCTGCCTGGTTTTGATAAAATTTTATTGATAGAGCTCAGTTATTTTCTCTCTCCTCTTCTTTTCAGAATTAAAAGTGACCTTATTTTAAAAAACGTTATAATCCCACCTAACAGGACGTCCTTATCTCTTTAAGGATATCTTTTCTAAGTTGTCCAAATTAAGAATTTTCTGTCACATGGCTGAGCTTCTCTCAGCTACTTTTGTATTGATGGGTTTGAAATTTCATCTTTCTTAAATGAGCTGGTTTTTAGTATATTTACATTTTGGCACATATTAGGTAAATGACACAGAAGTTCTTAAATGGCTCCTCCTTTGACGACCCATCTCCAGCAAACTCTTTAAAAATACAAATGTTACATGTCTCTGAAACTGTTGTAGCTACATACAAACAGAGTATTTATTGTTCTACACAATCCTGGATTGATTTTTTATTTCATAAATTTATTTTTGACAGACACATAAGGTCTACTAGAAACAGGTTTATGGATCATTGAACAAACCCCACATAGAAAAATGCAAGAAAAAAAGCAGATGTACATTATTAATTTAGAACATTATAACATAAAAATTTTTTGGGGAGCTGAAGCTGGAGTTTTGAAATTCTCTGCTCTAGGCTATTTCATTTGACTTGGAGAATCATTCATACTGAACAGTTAATATGTCTACATCTAATGTCAAAATTCAGGCAGTGAAAGTTAATACCTTGGGAAATTTTGTTTATGTATCACATTGCAATATAGAACTGCTCTGGGTTTGTATTTTATATGAAATCCCTGTATTTTATGCCAAACTGATGAGCAATATAAGGATTTCTAACTACTGATGCTTCTTAAAAGCACTGTGCAGGTGCTGTAAAATTGCAAGAGCTCATGCAAAGTTTCTCCATTTTCAAATCCATTAATATAATTTTAAATTGGAAATTTAATTGACAACTTCATCTTTGGAGAGAAGAATTTCATGGGTTAGTTCTTCCCTGTTTACAGTGCAGCCAGATATTAGATAAAAACATTCAGTACCCCCCTCACAGGAAACACCATCAATGTATTTCCATTTAATTTTCAGATTGAAAAGGAATTCTGTCTGTTTCCTGGAACTGTTCCTACAACTGAAATGTGGATCCACACAATTCCATGTTGTGGCCAGTAAAATTCTGTGTAAATGTGACTCCTGTCATATGGAAGGCTAAAAGTTTTCGTTCATTAACCTATGAAATCTGACGGAATCCTGCTCCTTCTGGGAGAGAATTAGGTCTGGGCTGTGCTCTGGCCCTCATACTTTTACCTCTGTGTCCTGGGTTATCTGTACTCTGATTTCCATCTTCATGAGCTGTTAAAATCAGGTGTGGCAATGTTCCCTGCCTCCTCCCTCTGGGCTATCTGCTGTTAATGGCCCAGCAGTGCCTTATCTCATAACTCACCATCCCACTGTGAGATGCTCCGCCCAGGGGGAAGGAGCC
>WEIT01016812.1:13384-34744 GCA_013389985.1 Dryoscopus gambensis
TTTATCAAAGGCGAGGTATTGTGACTAGGTCTAAGGATTCTGGCTTAATGCAGTTTCTTTCTTATTCTTAAGGCTCTTAAAATGTACTTCAGCTTTCTCAAAGCTGTAACTGACTCACAGTTCATGCCTGTGTGACTCGATAGATTCTTCCTCCTCCACATTCTCTGCTACCGAGGCCTGGATGTAGCAGAGTTAAGGGGAATTGTTGGAATGCAGGCTCCTGCTGGATTCCAACACTGAGTGAGCAATCTTTTTCCTGAGCAGCTCCAAAGTCACTCTGAAAGCCCGAGCTCTCAGACCTTCTCCACGCCGCAGGAGCTCGGAGCTCCACCAAAAGGGTAAAGCAGCCTCTATGATCTTACCCAGCTATTTGCTGAAGCAGCATTTGCCCAAACGGAGCCAGGACTGCTCCCCAGTCCCTGTCTCCTCCATCTCCAGGCCATACATTCCCTGCTGGAAATCTGTTCCCCCTGTAGATTCTCCTGCCCCTGAGACGCGCCGGTTTCCCTTCGCCCCGGAAGGGGCTGGGGAGGCTTTGTGGGGATACCCGGGGTGGTTGTTCTGGAGGAAGCCAATAACATGAAGTGAGGAAAAAAGCGTTTCATTCAGTGTGGCAGCTTCTGACACCTGGACAGGCAACACTCATTCGGGTCAGAATCCCAGAACCAAAGGTTGGGAAAGCCCTCCCATCAAGTCCAAGCTGTGCCTGATGCCCACCTTGTCCCCAGCCCAGAGCACTGAGTGCCACTTCCTTGGGCACCTCCAGGGATGGGGACTCCAAACCTCCCTGGGCAGCCCCTGCCAAGGCCTGGCCACCCTTTCCATGCGGAAATTCCTGCTGGTGCCCAACCTGAGCCTCCCCTGGCCCAGCCTGAGGCCGTTCCCTCTCCTCCTGTCTCTGTTCCCTGGGAGAAATTATGCCAAATGGAACAGTTTAAAATTATTTCTCCCCAGCAAAAACCTTTTCTGTTTGCCTGAAGTAATTGAACAAAGGGAGCAGATATTGCCTTCTTTAATTATTATCTCTGTCGGATTAGCTTCCATGGGGCCAGCTAATTATGGGAGCTTAAAGCCTCATTGCTATTGACTTTTCCTTTTGTGTCAGGCTTGTTTATGTCTTCTTATATTTGAGATATTTGAGAATATACTGAAAACCTGCAAACTTAGGGAAATGTATGGAAAATAAAATAAGATTTGAAGTGTTTTATATTTTTTTTTTCATCACATGTGACATATGAAGATTAAAAGAAGACAACAAAATCCTTCTATGAGGGAAATGAGTGAGTAGAGTTAGTGTTGGTTCACACATGTTGTAAACTGCACCCTGCATTTGTTTATAACCATGTTAGGTTGGTTTAATGTATTAAAATTTGTGTTTTCTGATTTTGAATGAGAGTGCACTGTATGAAATGAGATTGCTGCAAAGGCTGGGAGAGAACAGCTACCTGGAAAAGAAATAACTTCTGAAAATATTCCTAAAATTTGAAGAGTTCCACATCCTAATCTTAAAAAATGGATAATACAATTTTTGTTCTCCTGTATTGATAATCTTCTGTTAAAAAAAGAAATGAAGATCCTAATTTTATTTCTTCTCCATAAGAACAAAGAAATGTGGGAAAAAATTATAAATATTTCTGTTTTATAATGCTGGGATAGGGTTTTCAGAAATGATAAGGCATAAAAACATTAGCACACTATAAAATATCAAAGGGATTCATTCTTTTCTCCATAGGTTTATTATGCTAATAAACAGAATAATTTCAAAGAATAATTTCATGTAGGTAAACCAATCATAATAATCACCCTGTTATTCATAACTTGTAACCCTCAAGAAATCTAATTGCAGGAATTCTCACACCTCTGAGTAAGCAATCCTGTACTTCCTGTGATAAATCTTCAATACAACAGCCCATTCTTCTGTGATTTTGAGAAATTCCACAGTTGCTGAATGGGAAAATAAATAACTAAATAACTAAATAACTAAATAAATAACAAGGAAACCCCAAACAAAAAAAAACCCAACCCAGTTTGTTTATTCGCTGCGGTGCTTTTAAAGTTCATCACAGCCTGAGCCCTCTCAAGGTTAATTAGAAGGGGATTTAACTCTAATCTGTCACACAGACTCAGTTCTGTGAGCATTCCCACCCTGTGTGTACTCCTTGTTCCAAACTTTTGCCACCTGCAGACTCACACGCCTGGTCCGTGCTTGGGATTTGTCTGAGATTTGCTTACCAAGAAAGGAAAACACACACAAGCAGTCCCTTGATACAGAATACTTTGATTTCTTCTGCTGTAATTATTCATCCTGCAAATACATGTTGAGCCAGCAAGTTAATTCATTAATATTTAAATAACTCCTATTTAGGGTGGCTATAAATAAGGATAAATTGTGAGAAAATAACTACAAGAATCAGATCTCTAAATACATTTAAGTACTGACTGCCATACTCAGGTTTCAGTTCAGCTGCTTACCTTCCTGGAGGAAAAATGTGGGGAATGGGAAGCTCTCCTGGAGAAGTAGCTGCCTTCTAACATAAAAACTGAAAATCTGTTTGTTCAAGCAATAAATGATTGCAGAGGTAAGATGGCTCTGAGTAAAACTGACTGGTTATAAATGGGTATCTTGGATAAAACCTGAAGTTACAAACGCAGGGAAAAACACATTTTGTGTGTGTTAATTGCCTGCAAGAACAACAATAAATGCACTTAAATAATTTTAAGATAATTTTTAAAGCAGGAAAATTTCAGTGAAGAGGGAAGGAAAGGGAAAGAATAAATGGGAGGGAATTTATTTAAGTTAGTGTAGGTGAATGTGTCTTTATCACAGGGAGATGTTAGGGATCATCCCATTAAGAAAAGAAATATGTCAAATTGATCAGTAATTGAATTTGGAAAATAATATGTGAAATGCTCATTTTAAATTTTAAGAGTACATGCAAACTATATAAAATATTTCTGCATATAAAGAGTTACATTTTATCCCTTAGAATGAAAAGGAAAAAACCCCACACCTCCTTATGCATTAAAAGAGAATAAAAGTTGCAGAAATTCGAAGTGCACTGGTTAACATGAAACTGTCCCTGTTTTCCATCAGATATTCTTGATCCGTGGCAGATGCCTCATACAATTCAATGTCAGCACTAAGCCAGTGCAGAATAAAAGGCTCAAGCAAAGCAGGACAGGTACAACAATGAGCCCTGGTGTCGCTTCCAGGCCCAGAATTGCTGTCATCCTCTCAGCATATCCCACAGCTGCAGGGGATTTGCTGAAATCTCGGTTTCCCGAGCAGCAGCGTTTCTGATACCCTTCTTTCCTTTTTCCATCCCTGTAGTTCATGTACAGGAAGCTTTGGCAGAAGAGAGATCTCTGAAGGTTATCCCAGGGTTGTGTTGTTCCTACAGAAAACTGACCCTTTTGATTCCACATCTTTGCTCCATGGCCTGGCACTGCAACTCAGCTCTGAAGGAAGAAGATCTCCCAAGTGATTCCAGCTCTGCAAGGTCAGCCCTGAGCCCACCACGGCTCACTGCAGTCAGCCTTCCCATCGGGATCCCTGGCAGTGCCCAAGGCCAGGCTGGACAAGCTTGGAGCCACCTGGGACAGTGGGAGGTGTCCCTGCCCATGGCAGGGGTGGCACTGGATGGGCTTTAGGGTCCCTTCAATCACAAATTATTCTGGATTCCACGACCACGCTGCCCTCTGCTCTGTGCTTCCTGCTCCTGAAGGATCCGCGTGTGGATGTTTGTTCGTCCTTTTTGAGAAGAGGCAAAGTGAAAAATTAATGTTTCCTTTTTGAAATACAGGTGCCAGGGAATTTGGGAGTGAAAGCTCTGAGGTTTAATAGAACCACAGAGTCACAGGAAGGTTTGGGTGGGAAGGGACCTCAAAGCCCATCCAGTGCCACCCCTGCCATGGGCAGGGACACCTCCCACTGTCCCAGGGTGCTCCAAGCCCCGTCCAGCCTGGCCTTGGGCACTGCCAGGGATCCAGGGGCAGCCACAGCTTCTCTGGGCACCCTGTGCTCCTGAGGGGCTGATACAGAAAATTTGCAGCAGTGCTCACATGGCAGCACAAATAAATAAATACGTAAAAACCTGCCACTAGCCTCAATGACAGTTTGAGGAGAAAACCTTTCCAGATGGTGAAGCTCAGCAATAGAATGTCCTGTCAGTACTTCGACATTAAGAAGCAGTTGCTTTGTGTGATATCACATGGTAACAACCTGTTTACCAGAATTCAGGGCTATTAGGGGGGAGAAAAAGAGATAATTTTGATATTTTACTATTTCTGGTATTGCATGCAATACTCACAGAGTGGGAGATTCTGCCCTCTACCTGCTCTGTATCCTTTCCCATCTCACAGGAAGAAAAAAATTATATTTAGCTATTCTTTGTCTTCGTAACCACATGAGAAATACAGTTGGTCGCGTGGGATCAAATGGAATTCTGAGTTCCCATTACTCGTCTGTAAAATCACAAAATGTGTATTTTAAACTAGCCCTTGATATTTTTGCACAAAAGTTTATTATGGTGTTCTAACTACTGCGTTATCCCTTTAAACAAAATGAACCATCATAAATCAAATTGCAAAAGGTAGGAAAGCAAAATTCATAATTTCCAAGCTTTCATCTCCTGTGAGTTACGATGGCCCACTTTGTCACTGAGCAACTGTTGCCAAAAAAATCTGCATCTTAATCCACAATTCCAAGAAAGATGACACCTTCTTTCTGTAAATGATCAAGGTTGTAATGTATATTTCAAATCTTTTTGCTTCCTCTGGCTGAAAGATAACCCCAATAAATTTTTAGGCTCTTTTGTATATTTATTTTTTCATTACCAGTCACAAATAGATCACCTAGAAATTAGGTGTTTAAGGGCGCTGTCTGCAAGCTGCTGATGTTTCTCTGTGACAGTGAAAATAAAGGCAGTATTTAAAAGAAAGTAAAGTGTCAGTGATTCATACTCACTTTCTTATACTTTGGCAAGTTTTCCAGCACTTTTCTGGATTGCTCCCAACACAAGGGTATTGTACTGTGTGTAATTTTCAGGAACTTTTTTACTTATCTATTTTGCTTCCCTGGTTCCAGGGAAAATATACCACACATACAATTTTGGTTGACTCGTGTTAAGAACTTTTGAGTCGTTTTCCATGAGGTTTTCACCAAAATTAAGGAGAGCTTGTGGCATGCACCATGTTACAGCCCCACAGCACCTGCAGTAATCTGTAAATTTATGGGATTTATGGCGTTGTGTTCTTCATATTCTCTTTAGCCCTTAAGTGCAATTTTGATAAACAACAGAGGAAATATTTGAGCTGCTGGATGCTCTTCCCCAACCCACATGAGCCAGTTCCTGAGCCTGTTGCACTTCCCACTCACCCGTTGCTGCCGTGGGGTGGGAGATCCGATGGAAAACCTTTGGAAAATCAATGCCCTTCTAAAGTGAGGAATAACAGAACGCTGGGATGCCTGAAGACACTCTGAGGAAAACTTGAGCTCCTTCTGAGAGTGGTGTGGTTACACATACATGAAATTAATTACATGTCAGGCGTTCCTGGATTGAGGTCTCGAGATAAAAAGCCATCTGGTCGATTTTCATTACTTATCATAACATCCTTGCTGAAAAAAAGCATAAAAACTCATTACAGAGTACAGGCTGTAATATTAAAATCTAAATTGCAGAAAACACAAGAAATTAAAAAGTGTAATGAATATAGCACATTGTGCAGTTTAAGATTAAATTAAATTCAAATCAGTTGTTAAAATGACTAAGTAATAGAGCACATGGTTGCATTTAATTTTGGGGATAAAACTTGCTGTAGAAATCATTGTGCTAACCATATAATTATCTATAGATTGGACAAGTAGTGAAAATAATCAACGTTTAATATTCTGTATTGCAGATGTACACAGTAGAATAACAAAACTATTCTACAATGATGTACAAAAATAGCCTAGTGAGGTTACTTACAATTTTTTACAGTTACTTTTAAGAACTTTCCATTAGATCCCCAATCATTTATCAAAAAACCACCTGTTGCTTGAGAAATCAGTCTAAAAAATATTTCTTGCAGTCATGGACTGATTTTTTGTTATTTCTACACTGTCTACACAAAACCCCAAATAAACAAACAATAAAAATTCTCCGGTTAATTAATTCTATAAGAAGATCAGCGACAAAGACATCAGTGATTTTTAATTTGTGCATCATTTATTAGTGTTCAAGGAGTCGTTCATACAAATTATTTTAATTTGGACTGGGGTTAATTGCTAATTCTCTAAACCTTGAATGCTCCCACTGTCTTTAGAAGATAAACCTTCTTATTGTCTCATCTGTGTCTGTGTATAATAATAGTTAATATGGGAGAATACATTTTATCTTGTAAAATGTTGCTGGGACTTCACCCTTATCCATGCTTAGATATTCCCTGCTCTCATTTTCCACTTCTCTGGTAATATTCCACTGGATACTATCAACCACACTATTTTAGTTTTGGAAAACACATGATCTAATCCTACAGGTTTCAGTTAAAAAGACTTGAATGTAGAAAATGAAAGTGTAATCTTGCAGGATATAATTATCAATGATATTTTCCAAGTATTAAAATCCAGCCTCAGAGGTTAATCAGGCAATTGAGAGTTGCAGATTTCTCTTTTTATAATGAGAAAAGCTCTTGTATTTTGTGAAGTAGGGAAGATTAAGAATGAAAGCAAATGGCTCCTGTGAGGAAATCTTGAAGGAGCTGAAAATAATTTCTCAGGTTTTTTGCACTTTGATGGAAGATTCTGGAAGGAAGGAAAATAAAAAAGAATCAGCTTTCAATATTGTACTTTCTTTATTGTTGTTTCCATTTATATTTTGTAAGTGAGTAGAATAGCAATAAAACTACGAAATTCTTTTTCTAACAGCCATAAATAGTAACATCTTAGAAAGCGTCCTGAACTGCAAATGTGAACATCTGCATGGAATCCCAGAATCCCAGAGTAGTTTTGGTTGGAGGGACCCTAAAGCCCACCCAGTGCCACCCCTGCCATGGGCAGGGACACCTCCCACTGTCCCAGGCTGCTCCAAGCCCCGTCCAGCCTGGCCTTGGGCACTGCCAGGGATCCAGGGGCAGCCACAGCTTCTCTGGGCACCCTGTGCCAGTACATGTTCCAATGCATCTTAATAATCTTCTTTTAAAATTCCTGTCCATATTTACATCTATATGGAAACATAAAAGTGTACAGCACTTTAAACACAAATTTTGCTATAAAAAATAAACAGAGCCCTGTTTATTGTATTGGGGAATTAAACACAAATTAGCTGCCCCCTGAGACCACTGATACTTTGGCTTGAAAAATGCCCAAGAAGATCCATTTCTCCAGAAGTGCAATTCCCTGGACATCAAGAAATCCATCTTGTGTTCTCAGGACAGTTACTGAATGTCCCAAGCCCGATCTGCAAACAGACCAAATGTCACAGTCAGACAATCAGGCTCCCAGGAAGTATTGATTTATAGTTGGAAAAGGCACAAGAAATGCAGGGAGTAGCAGCATTCCAAGCACAGCTCAGCGTCATTAAAAGTTTGATCCTTATCCTGTTGTGCCAGGGGAGGTTTAGAATGAAGCTTAGGGAGAATTTCATCACAGAAAGAGTTGTCAGCCCTGGGCACAAGTGCCCCTGGCCGTGGTGGAGTCCCCATCCCTGGAAGGATGTAAAAGACATGTAGATGTGACACTTGGGTTAATGGGGGCTTTGGCAGTGCTGGGGGAATGGTTGGGCTCGGAGGGCTTTTCCAACCTAAACCAGTCTGTGATTCTGATTGTGTGGTTGTGATTCTGTGGCTCTGTGTTGAAGGTGCCTTTTCTGAGGGAAGATGTTCGTGCAGCTGCCAGTCAGCAGTTTGCTCAGAAATGATTACGTGCCTGCATCGACACTGTCCAGGTGATTAATTTGGTACTGATTTGAGTGAAGTATTGACAGAGGTTATTTCAAAATAAGCAAAAAAACTTCAGTAGTGTGGATCAGACTTATTTCCAACCTAAAATCAAATGCACTCACCAAGAAAAATTAATTTTGAAGACCTGGCCCTTACAAAACCCACATGGAGCTGTATCATATCAATGAATTTGGATCATTAATTCAGAATCACAGAAGCACTGAGGCTGGAAAAGCCCTCCAAGACCACTGAGTGACCGATCTCCCCCCTGTCCCCAGCCCAGAGCTCTGAGTGCCACCTCCAGCCCTTCCTGGGGCACCTCCAGGGATGGGCACTCCAAACCTCCCTGGGCAGCCCCTGCCGGTTCCAAGCAGCGCCTTCCCTGGTGTTGGGGATAAATTCAGATGCTCCGTGTGCCTATGGCAAATAATTTGTGTAAGGCCTGCTTTGGAGATCCTCTCTGATCTTCTAGGCATGTCCTGAGATGTTCGGTTATCTTTTGAAATTATAGCTGGTTCAAACCTAGGAACAACTCTTGATATTTGTTTAGTTGTGTAGCTTCTGCAGGTAGCAGATAATCCTTTACAGTAATACCCACAGCTCTCTGCAGGCCACACAAACCCTCCTGGAGGAGGCTGCAAGGAAAGATAACTTTTCACTACTGACTTTAAATCAAGTTTTCAGAGCCGCAGCAGAACTCAAAGTTACTGTATCAGGCAACTCCCATCCATAAAGATCTCAATGTGCTCCATAAGGAATTACCTCAGCTCCAAGTAGAATATGGAGTCTTTTTAAAGGTGGCCCTCAACACAAAGCTCAAAGGGAATAAAATAAACAAACTTCATTAAAAGGATTTAAGATGTTCTAAGTAAGCCAAATAGATTTGCTTGAAATGGAATATGGTTGAAGTCTAGGCTCACATCTCTTTCTCTTGGAAAAAAAATTACGAGTCTTTAATGATGGGAGATAGTCAAAGTGGAATGGCTTCAGTGAGAGGATTTGCCTGCAGTGAAGGAATCTTTCAAAATGATTCTTTCTTTTCTTCTCCCTGTGTTTAATTATGCCAATATTTTCAGGGAATGCAGAAAACCTGGAGAAGTGTTAACAGAAATCCCACAGTGAATTGCATGTGCCATCTACTGCAGAAAAGTAGTTAATACTTAATAAACCACCACAAGCAAGGCAGGAGAAATGAATCTATTAAGTGCGAATAGTTAAAAAGGGCAGTGGGTACCAGTGTGCTCAGTAGTGCCAGATAGAAAAGGTTGTTAAAATTATACTCCTCTGGAAAAGAGAATAGCTGTTGAAGAGAATAAACTAACGTGGGATAAGGATAAAAAGGGCAAAACCATGCACAGGATGAAAAAATTGCCACAGATTGTTCAGCTGCTATAGTGAAAGTGTTTGCACATTCCTGCAGCAGGTGAAAAATAACCCAGGAAGGCACCAAGGAAGAAAACATGAGGAGAAATAACTGCAAGGTGCAGTTCGTGTAGGGATCAGGAGAAGTTTTTGCTGTGACACCAAGAAGCTCTCGTCACATCCTGAGGCACAGAGAAGGAAGGCTCAGGATGCAGAACAGAAATGTGCTGAAATTCTCAACAATTTTGCAGAATAATTAAAAGGATAAAGTTGCTTCTAGATTAAAACCAAAAAAAAGCATTACAGAATAAAAATGCATAAATTATTGATTATTTAAGTAATAGATGTGCTGAAAGGACCAGTGCAAGTAATTAATCAGTTCAATGATGAGACTAAGCAGATAATTTTCTCTCTCCCTCTGTTCTTTCCATATTTTTTGCACATTTGGCTGTAGATAAGTGGCAATGATAAATATTCTACTGAAAACAGTCACGTCAAGAGAATGGATAGTTGGAGAAGAATTCAGGATTCTTTTTCCTGTGACTTTGAGTTGATCAGTGTGAAAAGATTTAGACTTAAAAGGGAGAATGTGCTGGGTTTAATTTTTCCAGAAATTATCCTTGTGCCTCCTACAAAGTATCATTGTGAGGATGCAGCTTTTACAAAAGAAGATGTTAACCACTAATAGAGAAAAAACAACTCTCCTTCTGCTCTTAAGAGGACGAGTCAGAGTTCATGCAAGTTATTCAAAAGGCATAATGTGACTATTGTATTTTTTCCTCACATTTTTGTCAAAAATCAAATTCCTTCTTTTACATGTATTTGCTTTGTCAAAAATGTCATTTCCGGTGGATCAAATTATTTGTTAATTCATGTTCAATCCACCAAATTGCTTTAACAACAAACTAGCATAGAAAACAAAATTCAGTTTGCTTGTTTTGATGTTGACATAATGTCCTCCTGGAATTTCTACAAACTCACTAAACTTAAAGTGGATTTTAAGCAACAAAAGGATTCAATTTTTGTTTTGTAAGAATCATTTAAACTGTTGTTTTCTCATTGAATTGAATAATCAAATGTTGGACAGATGCAAAGAGGAGTTGTTGGTATCTTTTGAACCATTTTCGAGGCCCCTGATTCATCTTCCATATTCCTGTGCCCAGTTGGCTTAAGATGATCCATAAAATTTTCTCATCCCCTCTGTCTTCACCGTCCATAGGAAACAGTCTCAAGTTGTGCCAGGGGAGGGTCAGATTAGATATGAGGGAAAATTTCCTCACAAAAAGGTTTGTCAAGCTTTGGACCAGGCTGCCCAGGGCAGTGGTGGGATCCCTGCAAGTGTTCAAAACCGTGTGGATGTGGCACAGAGGACAGGGTTCAGTGGTGACCGTGGTGCTGGTGTTGGTTGGTGGTTGGACTTGGTGATCCCGGAGGGTTTTTCCAGCCTTAGGACTCTGTGGTGCCATTGCTTGGATTGTTACTGGGCAGCACGGGGAGCCCCAGGGCGGAGAGGGCCCCTGAGTGCTCAGGTTCTCAGGTTGTTCTCTGCGCAGGAGTCTTGACCTGAGCTGTTTTCCCATGATCAAACACTCTGCTCTCCAGCACTCAGGTTGGTGTTTAGTCATCATCTCCATTCCCAGCTTTCTGAGCCGTGCTGGGTTGTATCAGCACACGACCCCATAACCTCTGGTAAGCTCCTGGGAGATGACTGCCTCATCCATTTTTTATTTTGTCTTTTTTCTGATCCTGAAAAGCGACAAGTCTGGAGATGTCTTCATGCACGTCGTGCCCCAAAGTGACAGCTCCACTCTCACCTGGACTGTCTGCAAAACGCCATCCTGTGAACTGTGGGACGAAGTAAAAGTGATGCTGGCTGCAGAGGAATGTGTGACTATCCTTCCCTCAGCTTCCTGATGATTTGTGTGCTGCTGGAACATTCTAAATCTGCTTCATCTGGCTCAAACCAGCCCTAAGTGAGAGCAGCTGTCAAGAGAAGCTTCAGCCAGATCTGAACCTTCTGCCCTTTCTCTCTGCACTATGACCCTGGGAAACGAAAAGTTTTGTCTCTTCTGGACAAGTGTAAGTCTTAGAATCACAAAAGTACTGAACCATAGAATCATTAAGGCTGGAAAAGGACTCTAATATCACCAAGATCTACCATCAAAGCAGCACCACCACCATACTTCCAATAAAGACATCTTCCATTTTAATTCACTTAAAAATAATACTACTACTAATAATTAATAAGTAGCAGCTGGTTTTGAGGTGTCTTTAGCAACTTTGAAACTGTTTTGAACTGTAATTGTGTACTCTGGCTAGGATAAATAACAATTAAGTCTGTCACTGCTCAATAATTTTTGTTGTACATATTTTCCATCTGAGCATCAATTCATCGGCTTAAAGTTGTTTACATTAAAATCTGTGAATTTACAGTGATCTATGTACATGTTCTGATATCAATATAATTCAATTAATGTATTAGTGTAATTAATTATCTTAATGTATCAACTGATGCATTAATAACAAGAGTTTCTATTAATATATTTCATAGGATAAACAAACCCACTAATAAATGTTCATATATTACTGACCTTAACAAATTAGTAGAAGAAACATATTTAAAGCCTTGAAAGAATTTGAAAGGATTTTAAAGGTACCTTAAAATATTTCTAACAAGCTCCTCTCCCCTGCCAAATGTCATTTTTGAGAAGATGTAGAGATGGCTTTTTTCAGCAGAGTCAACTTGCCACATGTCCCAGTGATAAAATAATTTGTTCTACTTGTCATTGTGACTGATTTCCTGGGCTAATAAAAAACCCCCGAACAACAGAGATTTTAATTCACTGACAATTACAAAGAAATAATGAGTAATTAGATGTTTCTTTCTGAGATATGCCTAATTTTCTTCTCAAATCAGGATGTTACAGGTAGCGGTTGTCCCTCACGGAAATCTTGGTGAGTGGATGATGTGAAAGCTTCAATTTTTACGGGAGAGACGAAAATTATATTTTTAAGTAGAAGAAACAGAAAGTACTAAATGCTCAGTATTCCTCTGTGTAGTGTGAACCTCTCCAAATCATTCCAATTCTTATATCAAATTTCACCTGTGAATTTTAATTAAGCATTTCTACTGTTCAAGCAGTGCAAGTATCCAGATTTTAACCAATCTAATTATGGTTCTTCCTTTCAAAGGCACAGAGAGAGAATATTTTTCTTGCACATTTTCCTCCCTGGAATGCAGACAACAATTACATGTTTCCAAACTGTGCAGCCATTACAAAGGCAAATCAAGCCACAACAAAGGAAAGTAAAATGATAATTTGAAAACAAAATTGAAACACTGTCAACAAAATAATAAACCCCACATTAACTCCATTGGTGTCTGTCAAGAGTTGTTTATGTTTCAGACAGTATTCTGGAAAGCAGTCAAACCAAAACAAAGAAAAACCTTTCATATTCTGCCTTTCACTTTATTTTAGATCATTCAGGTAGCTGGTAAAAAGCATTTCTTATTTTTTACACCTTCCTTTTGAATTGCATTTCAAATTATTTTGAGGTGATAGGAAATATTGGAATCTTGCTCAATAATCCTTATTGCATTACCTGTGACATCCTGAAGAGAACAGTGAGCTCTTGGTGGCATAATAAATGTAGGAAATAAAGGAACATGATTGTTTAAGAGCTGCACAACAAGTGCTCGCTAGAAGTCAAAGCACAGCCCATGAATGGCACGGTTACTTCTCGGCGTCCTTGTGGATTTCAAAATTCAATTGCTCTTATCGAACAGCAAAATAGAAAATCTCTGAGAAGGGATTGATAATTATGCTTGAACTCCAGGTCAGCTTTTCAATAAAAGCTAATTTAATTGCCTATAAATTGTCTATTCCACTTGTTTAAGTGAAGAGGTTTAGCGAGCTCAACACTGAAAGTAGCCCTTATATATATAATACATACATTTACACACGGGTACCTCACGGAGCTCTCGTGAGACCCTGCCTGGAGCACAGTGCCCAGGTCTGGTGTCCCCAGCATATGAAAGACGTGGAACTGCTGGAGCAAGTCCAGAGGAGGCCATGAAGTTGCTGAGGGGACTGGAGCAGCTCCCCTATGGAGCCAGGCTGGGAGAGCTGGGAACGTTCAGCCTGGAGAGGAGAAAGTTGTGTGGAGACATCGCAGCAGCTTCCAGTGCCTAAAGGGGCTACAGGGAACTGGAGAAGGACAATTCATCAGGAGTGACAGGACACAGGGAATGGCTTCCCACTGCCAGAGGGCAGGGATAGATGGGATATTGGGAAGGAATTGTTCCCTGTGAGGGTGGGCAGGCCCTGGCACAGGGTGCCCAGAGAAGCTGTGGCTGCCCCTGGATCCCTGGCAGTGCCCAAGGCCAGGCTGGACAGGGCTTGGAGCACCCTGGGACAGTGGGAGGTGTCCCTGCCCATGGCAGGGGGGGCACTGGGTGGGCTTTGAAGCCTCTTCCAACCCAAACCACTCCATGATTCTATGATTTGGGACATGATTTACTGGTGAACATGGTGGTGGAGCTGGGTTGATGGTTGGACTTGATGATCTTGAAGGTCTTTTCCACCCGTAACTATTCCATGATTCCTTGACCTCATATTATTCCGAGGTGTTGTATGACAGGTGTCTGTGTAAAAACTTTTTAACCTTCTAAGACATCATCCTTCTCTCTCTTGCAGCAATTTTACACCCCTGTGGCAGCATTGGCTTTGCCTGTGTGATAGCTAAATTTTTCCAAGTCCTGGGATAGCACAGAGATAAACACAAGATTGTGGAAAACGTTGCACTAGAGATTTTTAATATGACTTCAAGAGAGGGAGTAGCTATCAAAATAGCTACAAATCCATGAGTGCTGATTTTGTGCTGGGTTTCTTTTGCATTTTCTCTTATTTCTTCTTGTTTCAAATGGTACGTCATTACCTCCTCATTTTTGAAACGAACTTTTGCATGCACTCAGCTTGGAAAGAAGACAGAAAGACAAAAAATGTCCACAGCAAAAAGTCAGCATAGATAAGGCCTCTTTCACTTATTAATACTACACACTATAAATGCAATTTGGAGGAGGAAAGAGGAGCTGGAAAGAAAAATTCCAGTTTATATCAGTCTTCCTCATTCTGGCTATAGTCCACAGGACTTAGCAGCCTATCTCTTGTTTGCAGAAATGTGCAGGAGAAATGCATCTCCCAGTAAATGAGATCCTCACTCAAAAAAAGAGATGACTGAGCTGCAGATATGAGATGTGTGTGTGGGGGGGAATTTTAATTTGAGTGCTTTCTGCTGCTGTGAATCCTCTGCATGAGTTACAAAGCGAAAAATATTTCTTGCTGCTGAAGCAACACCTAAAGATGTGATCTCCATCTCCTAGTTACCATTTTTTACCTCATTACATGTTTTTCAAGTTCTGTATCCTATAAAAAAATTCTACTACTTAGTGCATAATATAAAATCCCAATATTTTGCCTCATTTCCACGTTACAGTCAAATTTACTGTTGTCATTTGGCAAAATGCAGCATGTGCTGATTAGGATTAAGGAACAGGAAAAGTCCAAGTGTGGTGTAACTGCTGTGCTATTTACGTGTTATTAAACAAATTAAATCTTTAAATCATGAAGATTCACTGGAATTCTCTTTGATCAATGTCAGCATTAGGAAGTTGCTTTTCTCACTGCTGTACCTTGGAACACCTTCCTGACATAAATACCCTGAGGACTGGAAATGGGCATTAAATCTGCTCTCAGATCCGGAATTTCAGATGAACCGTGCTTAAAGTAGGCCAGGATTAAATGAGCTCCACATTTCCTTTTATTGCTTCACCCATGCTACTTCCATTCTGTGGAAATCTTTTAATAAATTATTTCCAGTATATCAAAAGAGAGCTGCTCAAAAGTGCAGGATTCATTTCAGGAGAAACTGAGTGTGTACCTTTCCTGGAAATATCTTTTGGTGGGTAGAGAGCAGAAATGTCTTTCTGGAGTCAAACTGATTTTTCACAGGTAGATAAAACACCATTTTAATTATGGTTAAATTTTCTATTTAGAAAATAAAAACAAACAAAACCAAGAAACCATTTTGATTTTACTTCATAACCTAAGTATTAAAGCACCTGAGCTCATATGCACTGAAATATTTATCAAACTGTCACAAGGTGCTCTTTTCTACCTGCAGCGTTCAATCACTAAAGATAAACAATAATGTCCTTTTTATTAGTGGCAGGAGTTTATTTTGAAGTTTTCTTTTATTTCTGGTTCCTTTCCCACACTTTAGACCATATTATCGTGGCTTGTAATCACACTGAACTATAAAAATATAGAACATTCTTAAATAAATGGATTTTAAAAAAAACCAGGGCTTACAGAAACCTCTAATTTTCTGATAATGAAAACCTGACATTCTAATTAGAAAATGTGTGTTTTCTATCAGGTGCCACTGCAACATCTGACTTTCTTTTCCTCTTCTGACTCAATCTCAATCAATTTTAAGATAAAATGAGAGGGTGACAGCTGCAGAAGAGCTTTGAGTTGCTTCCTGTTCTGGTGGCTCCAGACTGACAAGGACGTGCTGCCTGGATGACAGCCACGAGGAGGGAATCCAGGGGTTTTCTGAAGCAGGGCTTTAGTACGTAACACCAGGCTGTGTGTAGTTAGAATTTAAAAAAAAATAATAAAAATCTCTAGTAACCCCCCAAGGTTTTAATTTGTGATCAAATGTATAACATCGAAAAAAATATATAACTACTGAGCAGCAAAATCAGCGTGAACTGAGTACTAAGAGATTGTTTTGTGAGGTGTTTTCATCCTTCCCAGTGAAATCTGGATCAGGAAGAATTCTTTCCTCTCACAGCACAAAAGCTGTCTGAGAATGATGGTCCTACAAGGTGGCGCTGTAAAGGTCTGTACACAGCAGGGAAAGCTGCATAAAAAGTGTTTTAAGAGGTGTTTTATTATCTGCCTCTTCTTCCAGGAAAGAGTTGCTATTTATCCCTGTGGCTTGATAAGGAATTCAGTTTGGGAACTGTATTTCACTGCTGATCACCAGACTTACAGCTACGTCCTTTTTTCCCAGCTGACAGGGGAACATTTAAAACATGAGCACTGAAGTGATTGCTTTCCCAGATTTTTCTGTGCCAACTTGACTCCTTTCTGCTTGTTTGAGGGCACCGAGGAACTTCCCATCAGAGTCTGAACCGGACAACTCTGGTATAATAATAAATCCTGGACTCCTTTCTGAAATTTCCTAAATGGATTAAACTTTTTTTTTTTGCCATTTTTGCATGTTCAGGCTCAGCACGACTCTACAAAAGGCTCTGCTGTGGGAAAACCAGGGAGTTCCGTGGTTTGAGTTCACAGCGATGAACTGAGAGCTCCAGACATACCTCAGTGATCTTTCGTTTCAGAAAATGATCCTTTCAGAAATCCTTTCAGATTCAGAAATGTTCGTTTCTGTTTCCTTTCAGAAAATATTGCACAGTGCAAGAGCCCAGTACCCTTCCCGTGACTGAGTCAGTCCCCCTCCTCATGCTGCAGGCCCCTCACGCTCCTGTCAGGCAGAAGCAGTGAGTTTTCCTTTCAAGGAAATGACTGAGTTGAGACTGAGATTCTTAAAAATACATCACTAAGATAATTCTTTCTGCCTTCCACTGCGGAGTGGGATGATCCTTTTCTTCAGGACTGCTGCCTATCATTTTGATATGTGCTTTCAGTGCCTGCTTGTTACAGGCACTGAGAACATCCAAAAAACCCCAGCAGCAGAGCCCATTCCTGAAATACCCTGTAAAGTGTTCTCCACTGCAACAGTAACAATAACAACAACAACAAAAGCTATTCCATTTCTAAGACTGACTTTTTTTTGTTTGCAATAAATGTCTCTTCTTGTCAAAAATACAATTCGGAATCACACTACGCAGAAATCCCTGCCATGAATTAAAACAATATATCTGTGTCTTTCTATCAGGCTGCAGGAAGTGCTAATGCCACCTTTGCTTTGGAGGGCTGTAATTTCAGTGTTTGGCTCTAGTGCAGCTTGAATAAGGTCCATGATTAACTCTTATTGTTGAATGTATTCACTGTGCTAAAAGCTTTGCTTGCACAAGTTGAGCAAATATTAGCTTTTCTGGAGAGGCCGTACAGTAAACATTCGAGCTGTTGGAGTAGTGTGTACATCCATCAAATGCTTCTCTTTCCAATTAAAAGCACTTTAGAGCTTCTTTTGTGAAAAACACACTCTGTGCAGTGCAAGGGAAGGGCCAAGAATAATTGACATTCACCCTGTGGAGAGCACATCAGCTGCTCCAAGGAACTGAAAGCTAAAAAAAGCCTCACAGACAGGAGTGTTCCCTCCAGCTTGGGAGGAAAGGAAAGCCCTGGGGGAAGCTGACATTCAGCTCTGTGCTGGAGCAGTGAATTTTAACAGCAGCTTGGTAAAGTGACTCCCATTCACCAGGAAAGGCTGGAGGGCAACCACAAAACTTCAGGTAGGAGCCCTCGCAGAGCTAGCCAGGACAGGATGGGGGTGATTTGGGTTGATGGGTAGAAACTGAAGGCAAAGTAGGATGCCAGTGATGGTCTGAAGCAGGTATTTGGCCTCCTCAGTGAACTTGGGAGGGCACTGCTTTTCCACAGCCCCATGGCTATTTATAATGATCCCAAAAGTTTTCTCCTCCGTCCTGCAGAGCCTGGCCTGGTGTTTGGCATCTTTGACCTGCACACACACACCTGATATCAACACTGGCCTCTCAGGAGCCCCTCCCCCCCGGCTGATAAATGACCCAAACTGCATGAACACAGCAGAAAAATCTGACTATGCATCGACCTCTTTATAAATATCTGCAGCCCTCAGGGCCCATCGAGGTTCTCCTCCGAAAGCAGCTGCCCCTGAGCAGAGACACCTCTCGAGGCCACCCCTCACACCAGACATCGATAGGTTGGTGACATTTTGGCACACATGTAGCATTTAAGATACACACAGTAAGCTCACGTGGCGATCTTTGTACCCCGTAATAATTTCAGGTGTATTAAATAGTTGAGTGTTCAACACCAACCCATCTGTTCTTACTAATTAAATATTTTACATACCTAAATTTACTGGTAAGAGCCTCAATAATCTATCGACTTGATCACATTTATCTGACTGATCTCTGATGAAATAAATACGGGCAGGACTGTAAGTCCTTTAAAAGCCTTTATTAAAAGTGATCAGCTTGGGTTGGGTGCCCGGCAGGCTGCGCACGCCTCCGCTGCTCCCGGCTTCGACGTGGGGGAGGAGGAATTCGGCTTTGCCGCTCAGAGTGATAAGGCCGGGCCTTCTCTCCTCACAAGGGAGTGGCCAGGAAGGCAATTTCAACTCTTCCTCGGAGGGGGGGTGTTCTCAGTCAACCCCTTTATTGCTTGCGGTGACCAAAAAGGAAACCCAAAAGCTGGTCAGGTGATGTTCTCCTTCCAACTGATCGTGTAATTGGGTTGATTTTTCTTAAAAAGTTCGTTGGCTCGTCTTTAACTTGTTTTTTTCTAGGGGTTTGTTGCTTCTCCTAAGAGTCCTTTAGGCTTTCGTTTGCATATCAGGTTTTCTGGTTTTTTCTTCTCTCTGGTATCTTCACACAGGCCTGGGGGGTGGGTAGCTGGGCAACGGGGGAAGGGTAGGGATGCCATACATTCTTTACATTAGCATTTTCTGATAAGGAGCAGCTTACCGCAGAGTTGGAGTTTTTTTACAATAACAGAGTAATTAGCAGTAACTGTTAATAAAGGACGAAATATAACATTCAGGTAGTGAATAATAAACTACAATGAAGTATAAAATGAATGGGCAATTGTTAAATTGATAATCTGGTCTCTTATTTATAACATCTGACTACCTCAGCCTGAACTGCTTTGTCCAGAGTGTGTCCCACCCTTGGCAACACCCCCTTGGCCTGAGAGGTGGCCCCGAAAGCTTCTCCCCATGGCTCATGGGGGTGGGTGTGCCCAGGGACCCCGGGGTCACGAATCTGTCAGGACAGCCCTGGGAGGGACCAGGACAAGGTGCTTGCTCCTCCAGAGTCCTTGTTTGGAGCCCGACCTCCGCAGTGCATCCCTGAGCTCCACCGGATGGATTGGCCTCTGAAGGCTGGATTTGGGCTCCTCCTCTTGGAGCTCTCTGAGGACGTGCAGAGGAGCTTTATCACCTCTAAATATATCACCACACGACATCACCTCTAAAACATGTGGGAGAAAAGAGCCCCTGTTCATGGGGCTTCAGTGACAGGGACTCTAAACCCACAGCAATTTATTTATGCAGAACAGCACCTTTGGCAGGCTTTTATTTACTCTTTTCTCCCCTAAGATGAGCAGTTTATGGAGTGAGGTAAGATTAGCTGCCTACAGCCTTTTGCTTCAGCTTTCACAAGCCCAGCTGTAAATGCACCCTTCAAACATCCTGCCGGCACCTTGAACAACAAATGTACACTGGAATGGTAACACATAGAAACAAATGTCATTTATACTTGGAATAGCTCAGATAAAACAGGGAGTGGCTGAAGGTGAGTTATCAAGCCAATTAGTCCAGGAGTGTGTCTCCAGGAGTCACAATTAACATCTCTCTGTTACCAGTTGTAGCATTTCAGTTGATTCTCTTGCCCGTTGGGATAAAGAATTTGGTTTCAGGAGGAGTGTGACACAAGCCTGTTGTTTAATGCCCGTGAGATGACCCCTGTGCAGAAATCTGCTGACAGGGACTATCACAGGAACGATTTGAAGGATGAGGGAAAGAATCTGTGCTGGGAGCCTTGATAAAACGGTTGAGGACTTAAAGTTATAAATAAACTTTGGAATCTGAAACTCTTTGTTGCTTCCAATATTTTGAAGTCACTAAATCGGGTAGTCCTGTTGCTGGCATATTTATATTTTGAGTAAAAACACATTTACTGATCAATCTTTTCACTGCAGACTTAACCGAAGGTGCAGTGGGGGTGGAACAAGATGGTCTTTAAGTTCCCTTCCCACCCAGATCCTTCTGGGATTCTGAGACTGTATCAATAGTCACAGATGGCTCTTTCTTGCAATGTAAAGTTGTTTTCCACGCATTTCTAGTTAGGCTGTACCAAGAAGGTTGTTAATAGTGTAGAATCATTTCAACATGTGAATACAAAAGGAGAAAAAAAAAGAAAAGAAAAAAAAGAAAAAAAATGGAAGGGAATGGAAATATTTTCTAGGATAGGAGGCAAGAAACATGTAGCATAGCCAAAATCTCTTCCAAAAGCAGTAGAAAGTAATGAAATAATCAGAATAATGTTAAATCACTGAGGAGAGATCATGAAACAAAACACGTGACCAAAGATATAAAAAAAAATCATCTACTTTTTTTTTTTTTTGCGATTAGCTAATTTTAACAAATTTCAGTATTCTTTGAATGAGGTCCAATATGGGATACTGCTCGCTGATTTTGGCCTTCATGCTTGCTCCCAGTGTTCTCTGTTGCACATGTGAATTATCAAAATAAATGTTCCGCCTTATCTGCTGACAGGACTCCATAAAAATGCAGCTGTGTTATCAGCATAGTTATTAGGGACATGAGTTGTGTCTCCCTGAATAAGCTGCACATGTTATTTTCCATGTCTGTGTGAACAGGGTGCCAGATCCTTGGCAGGT
Organism: Dryoscopus gambensis; assembly: GCA_013389985.1. NCBI lineage: Eukaryota > Metazoa > Chordata > Aves > Passeriformes > Malaconotidae > Dryoscopus > Dryoscopus gambensis. The sequence continues at coordinate 34,306 of WEIT01016812.1, forward strand.
TTGCAGGGCTGGACAACTTGTCTGTGGGAAGAGGGAACAGAACCTCGTGCTGACAAGAGAGGAGGTGCTGGGAGCTGCTTACTGCAAGCCAGGTGAACTCTGTGAAAAAGCCTCGCTCGTTTTGCTTTGGGTGGTTTTTTGGTTGTTCGTTTTTCTCCTTCAGCATTGCTGGGTTTCCTTCCCCTCTAAAACAACAACAAATGGGGTTCTCTGCCCTGTTTATCCTGCAGAGACACGACACCAGATGGGGCACCCAAGCCCAGAGCCGGGGGAAAGTCTGTTCCAGATGGCAAAGTGAAACATTGCTAAATATGCCTGCAAGGTATTTGAGCACAGCGTGACAGACAGCCAGAACAAACAGGGATGGGGGAAAAGCAGGATAAACAACAGCTGAGGAGAGGCTGCCTTTTTGTGGATGCTCCAGCCTTGCTCCAGCCTG
>WEIT01016820.1:1076-72243 GCA_013389985.1 Dryoscopus gambensis
AGGAAACAACTGCATTTCTAATAAAGTTTCACCACTTCATGTTAACAGATAAAGCTATGATTTGTCCTTAGAAATGGGAGAATAAAATCCTTGTAATTTTGCTCTTTTAAAAAAAAAATAAAGCTGAAAATCCACACGAAGGTTCTCTGAAGACAAGAATATCTTCATTCTAATCCTCAGTGATTAGTAGCACATCTAGAGTGATTCTGCTTTGCATAAGAATATCCTTTTGCCCTTGACTTTATGGCAGGCTAAAGTTAATGGGCCAAATGCATCCGTTGACTAAAATGGTCTTACTCCAAGGATGTTTGGCTTACCATACAGAAACACGGTTGAGAGCAGCCTGGAGAACGTCATCATAAGAAATAAACCTACATCCTGCCACCACCTCTTAAGAATGAGTTCACTTAGAGGCATATTCAAGGTCAAATACGCAGATTAGCGAACAAATGCTGTTTTCAAACTATTACTTCTCAGTTTAGCAAGCGATTTACTTGGTTTTTCAGCTCTAAGCCACTTGGAGACAAATATTTCATACCAAGAGATCAATTCTGTAAGTATGACATGCGCAGAAGCATCCTGTGCACCTGCAAAGACCAATCGCATTAAAGAAATTAAAGGGATAGCTTTTCCCCAAATTAGACATATTGTATGCTGTTTTCTGCCACTCCTAATATCACTTTAATAATCTGTAAATTAAATAGTACCTTCTACCAGATGTGTGTCCCACGAGAGAATTTATTCAGCCAAATCTGCCTCAATCTATACTGCAGGTACCGCCACTGGAAAGCTGCAGTAGTCTGTTACAATCGAAAATTCAGAATATTTAAAGTGACGCCAGCGACAGCTACTTTATAAAAGAGAAGGGAAGTGTAAAGAATATATTTTTCTCCAGCCTAACAAAGGAGCCAATGGATATTGGACTATTTATTAAAGGGTAAAGGATAATATTTATTAAATGGATACCTAAGCTAGGACACTGAAGCTTCTCTGTGTTACTTGTGAGTCAGGCTAAGATTTTGTTGAAAGATGGGATGTTCAGAATGAGTTGTTTTCTTATTTAAAAGGAAGAGAAGAAGGTTCTGGAAATATTTTGCAGAAGAACACATTACAGGGTAAAAGCACCATTGTGCAAAACTTTTAGTGCCATGGCTGAGGGCATTCCTTTGCTCAAAACACAAAGCCTTGCTGGCTCAGCTGTAAAACAAAATGTGCTACACATCTCGGAGGGCAAGCTGACACAGAGGATCACCTCATGGAAGAATCCACTTAGCTGGGTGAACAACCAGCAGACTCTTGTAGGGCTGTCTGAGATCTGGCAAATCAAACCACCAGAGTCTGTGCTGTGCCATAATAATAATGCAAATAACTTCTATGACTCCTTGAAAAAAAAAAACAACAGGTTTACGTCAAGCAACAGCAACATACCAAAGCTCTCAGCAAAACATACCACATGATCACTGCTTTTGATAAATATATATTTATAGTAGGTTTATTATATAAAATAGATTTCTTGAACTACTATAACATTTTATAGCAATTACTTAGTTTCTTGAGTAAGAGGATCAAGAAACAAAAGTCACATATGGCTCTTAGAATTGCTCCAACAGAGTTGTATCTCTGCTAAGGATTTTCTATCACAGTGAACAGCAGTTCAGCCCGATCTCCTTGGGAAAAATCCCCCACTTATTCCATCTTTGGATGTACCTAATGTCAGTCAGCAGGGCGGATGAACATACTCTGGCGATCAGACTGATGAGACCTGTTCCAGGATGCTATATACAGATCTAATACTTACATTCTAAAGCCAGAACACACACATACCCCCCCCCAAAAAAAAAGTATATGAGGTAAAGAGAAGATGCCTTACACTAAGAAAACCCTTTCATCTCTCATTTGGACAAGAAAGATAAGGAGCAGATCTGAATGGACTTTAAACCACTTTACTGGGAAGAAGGTACTTGTAGCATAGGGGATAACCAATTTAGCAAAGAAAATAATTAAAAAAACAAAAACAAAAAACCCCCAACCAAACAAAAAACAAACAAACAAACAAACCAAAAAACCAAACCAAAGGCTGAGATCTCAAGACTATCTAATTCCAGTTAGGAATAAAGAACATGGTGTTGAAAGTGAAACTAGTCAGTACTCTGTGCAGACCTATGGCAGACTCTCCTCCTTCTGATGCTTTTCAGAACACATTCATTGCCCACATGAAAGTTATTCTTCATTTTATACAAACTATTGGGATTGTATCAAAAAGTACTGTGTGGCCCAAACTGGACAACAGCATTGAGGCGAATGTGCCTAGACCTATTCAGGTACCCTAAAACCTAAAAATGCTCAGCTCCCCCAGGTATTATTAAAACAGAACCATTAACTTTTTAGATAGAGAATAATCTCAGCCACTGAGAAGGGTATTGAAGGGTTTACCAAGAGCTCCTTCTTCTACCTTGTGCTTTCAGTCTTGATTTCAGGTACTCAGCCATTTTTTGAGCGCTGCAAATTCCTACTGATGCATGGCATAATGTTTCTATTCCTCTGAAGAGAGCTCTGTGGATACTTCCTCTCCAGCCACTCCCTGGGACTGGGACAGGCTTCACCATGCCTTCTTATCATGGATTTTAAGTATTGAAATAAACACAGAGAGTCTCTAGATCATAAGTACCAACTTCTGGAGGCAGTTCATCTGAACATTGCTGCTTGTGGAAGGAATTATGACCCCTCCATTAGCAAACAGCAGTAGTGTGCAGTCCTTCCTCAGTGGAACAACCACCAAAGGAAAGCGCTGTGCACACTTAGCAGGATTTTATCATAATAATATATCTGAACCTGCATACATCTATCTGCTGTGGAACCCTGAACTATTTTTGTTCCTTTGTCCGATCAGAGCACGCTGCCTCTTCTGCTTACTTCCCCATCAGAAGATGGCATTTCCACTGAACCATGAACCCGCTTTGGCATAACAAATTTTCCTGGATGTTTCTCAAAATGTGTCACAAAGTGAACATCCTTTGTCTACTCCAATTATATCAGCATTGTTCCCTTCTTCTAGCTGTCATTTGAATATCTTCTGTTTGCAACCTTTCTTCTAAGCATTCCGGCCTTTCCTACTGAATCACCACGTTTGTGTCTGATCACACAAAAGAGCCACCACACTGTGTGATGAAATAAGGGGAGGTTGCCATTTCCTCACCCTTTGTTATATCTTTTCCATGGAGAAGGATCTGATCCTGCATTACTAATGGATCAAAGGTCTCCCAGTGACTTCAGTCAGAATTTCTAAATCTAAAAATTAATCCAGACAGAGACTATAAATCTGCCTATTCATTTTGAGTCAGCCAAGCAGAGTTAGATATTTGAGATATTTGTCAGAAGACTATTTTTCCCCAAGAGAAGAACTTGTACAAACAAGAGAGGACTTGGAATAATCCAGTATTTCTATATAACAATGGAGTCATATTTACCCATCCATTTCAGTCTTATTTACACTGAATTAGTTCACTTAGCCCTGTTATAAGAAAAAAAAATGTTTAATTCAATGTGCAGGCCTTGTTGTCACAATACTGCTTGGGAAAGGCTTTGCAACTGCAATGCCGTGACTACTTCATATTATTGGGGGCCCACCAAAATCATGGACCAAGGGCTGGGGAGTAGAGAGAGGAGGTGATCTGGATATCACAGCAATCATTTTCCTGTGGAGGGGATGTGGAAACTAACAGCAATTTCTATTTTTTCCCCCTTTATGCACATGCATTTGTACAACAGCTCAGAGAAAACTCAAGGCTGCAATTGTGTTTTTACTGTAATAGTTTGCTAGCACACACCAGTTCCGTGAACTGACCCCAGCCCCTGGAATTCCCTGCTGTGGGGATAACCACAATTCTCCTGGCAGAACGGCTGCTGTAGCTTTCAGGCTCACAAAGCTCTGCAGAGCTATGTGGCAAAGAAGGACAGGAGAGAGCAGGAATATGTCTTCCACATATTCTCATAATCCACATCCCTAAGACAAGGCAAGCTGAAGGGCCCACGGAGTTTTAGGGTCATCCTGCTCAGCTGAGTCCAGCAGCCCAGAGCCTGCTGTTCCACACTTTCCACTGTCGCCTCTACCCTCACACGCTGCAGCAAAGGAGCTTTTCCTGCACCAGCCATGAGGAATGCCTCAGACCCCAGCATGTTGCAATCCAAGATTCAGAACATCTGCACAGATCTTCCAGAGTCCCTCAGTACATACAGAACAGGCCTCCCCACCCCTTCTCTACCCCTCTGAACCTTGAGCCCCTCCAGCTGCAGGCTCAGGCCCTCTGTTTCATCCTGGTGCATCTTGACACAAGACAGACCTGTTGCAGAACAATAGGAAGGGTTATTTAACCTGGTTTGAAGCCAAGGTTCAGAGATATGCATACAAGGGCTGGGGGAAAAAAAGGACTACAAGAAAACCATAATAAAATCATGCTTGCAATACTTCCTACTCATTAAGGATACTCACCTGAAATGTATTCTCTAGACAGCTGATCACTAATTTCTATGTGCTTCCCACATTCTCATCTCATTGTCCATATTATTTCCTCCAGTGCCCTTTTAGAGGGCTTTTCCTGGAGATTTACACTTCAGAGACCCCTTCACATTCTTTCCCTTTTTGCTTTATTTCAGATTAAGTGCCCTCCCACAGGCTCTCATGACTAATACAAAACCATAAGAACCTTTGAGCTGAAAAGCATCACATACTATGAACTGTATGTGTTGCCCCTGTATTTTGTCAAACAATTCCAGACATAAAAATGGAAGTCTTGATAAGACATACCTCAAACAGACAGCTCCCTATGGCTCTAATTTCCTGTTAGTTTTTGCAGATTTCTAGAGAAACCAGTTAGGTAGTAGATACTGCAAAAAATCAGTTATTTCTTTTTGAAAGAAAATTATCTGATTTGTGCCCATATTTAATAATATTTCAAGCTTTAAATGCTTCAATTTTTAATTTATCTCATTTTCAACTCTTATATTCAGACAACTTCCTTTTGCAGGTATTTTATTTCCTTATTTTCTAGAACACCTGAAGCATATGTTATAATTAATTAAAATAGAATGAATATGTTAACGGCTCCTCTGTGTGACATATTTCTCTAACATCCTGCTTTAAAACTAAAGAGGAATGGCACATACATAATAAAAGGCCCTTCAGTTTTGCACTGTAAACTCTATCAAACATTTTTCAAGAAAACAGGAGAAAGTGAATTCTCCAGAATGTTAAAGGTTTCAGGCTTTCTAGAAAATGAGTTATTTCCTGAAGCTGCAGGCTTGTAAAAAAAGGTCCTTTTCACCAAAAGGTTTTGATGTCAGTACAGGCAGGCCAGCGTCACATTTCCTGTGCTGCAAAGGTTATGATACAGCAGCTAGAATCAACATAGAGTCAAACTGCAAATTAGATTACAGAGCTGAAAGTAATTAAGCAATAATGATAGAGGAACAGGGTATTTCCTGGGGCTTAATGACCTGCTGGGAGGAGCTGAGGTCTTTAATGTTACTTTCAGCTAAACATCAGGAAGAAAAGTGCTATAGTATATTTTTTACTGGTCCTTGCGTGTACAAAGGGCAATGTCACGCTGTTGCTACTCCCAGAGAATTAATGTTCACAGCACTAGTCAATCAGATTTATTTATTTGCCACCAGACACAGTCTGGGGCACTGCAGGTCCCTGTCTATGGAAAAGTAATTGGAGACAAGACTATGGAAAGATGACTGTCTTGGCCAGTTTCTCTTGAGCAGGGGCAGAGGGATCAAATCAGTTGTCCACTGAAAGCGTTCCTGCTGCACTGCATGGGTGGTTCCAGTTATCTCTTCTCATGTCTGTACAAAAGAAGTTCCACTGTCTCATCCTCAGGCACCTCAGACCTTTCTCTCAATCCCATAATCTCTAGAAAGTCTCTAATTCACCGTATTTGTGTTCCCAGTTAGCTCTATCCCTCTCCTCCATGCCTTTCTCTTCTACCCTTCCACACTGAAAGCCAGCAGTTCCCTGCTTGGTGTCCCACTGTTCAAGGCAGAAAAGGCTCTCTGGTCCCCTCAGCCTCTTCCAGTCTCTTCCAGCTCAAACCCACACCAGGCTGTCTTCATACCTCCTCTGTGGGGTGCCCAGAAGAACATGTCCCCTGCCATTGCTAATCCTTACCCAGGAAGCCAAAGGAGCCCAATTCCTTTCTTGTGTTTGTTGCAGAATTGTATCTGTGTTTTCAGCAGGGAACGATCCTACAGAGGAAGGCACAGCTAACACAGTATATTTATTTTATCTTCTGATTTTGCTGTCATTTACAGTCTCATGTTTACTGTACAATGGCTAGAAAGCATATGAAATATACTTTTTTCTTTTTTCTTTTTTTCCAAGTAAACAATGTCTATTCCAGCTCTAGTTAATGTCAGTGGAAAAAAAAGAAAAAAATGAAAAAAAAATAAAAGAAGAAGGAAAAAAACCTAAAGAAAAAAACCAAACCACACCGGAATAAGACTCCACCCAAATACTAATTTTTTATCCCTAATCAAAATAGAGTTATTCTGCAAAATTCATGAACTACAGTCATCTCTTGTGCAACTGTGTTGGAGTCAAAGGAGTCACCCTGGGAACAGATTTGGCCCATTCTGTGGAAAACAGAACCCAAAGGGCAGGGTGACCTGTTTTGCAGCAAGAATGTAAATACAAATGATAGAGAATTTTTTTTTATTTTAATGACTAAGCTGCAGAATAGGAATCTAATTTCTAGACCTGTAGTTTTGTTCAATGAGGCTCAGCAACAGGAGCACAAGATTTTCTTCATATTGTATAAGAAATCAGTAGTAAATTGCACATCAAAACATGCATCATAATCTCTTTTTATCAAACTATTATTACTGTTACTGTAAGATAAATATTATTAAGTACTATTTTACACACCTGGATCTACAAAGTGTTTCACAAACCGGCTGAACAAACTGTACAGCAGAAATCTCACTGCCTATTCCTAAAATGCAGCCACTTCTGTAACAAAAACCAGCAGCTGTTAACACTGCACAGCTGTACCAGACAAAACCTTGGGGCATGAAAGGAACATGATGACTCTACTTATCCAAAATTGCAAGTGAAGTGTAAGAAGGTAGAAAGCATGGTAATAATCCAAATACAGAGAGTGATACACTGCCACTCTCTTGCCAGAAGCAGGAGATTGTACTTACAAGCACATCAGTCTTGTCCAAAACCCCTGCAGATCTTCGCCCACTACTGTCAATGCAGTCTCCAGTTGTAAAGTGAAGGTCACAGTATCCAGCCTGCCAACTACATCTTCTTTTTAGAGCATCTCGAGCTTTTCCCAAGAGGGCTGCCTAAAACTGGTCCCTTTAAACCAGGGGTTCTCACAGGTGCTGCAGCAGGTCACAAAAATCCAACTTTCTCATGAACAAAATGTGTTTCCCATTTCCCTCTTATTACAAGCCTCTTCCTTTGTTTGTTGATTTGGATGTTTAAAGGAGATGGGACTGATGAAGACTCCTTTTTATATTTTCCAAGCTCTTTCCCTCCACAGGAAAAATTATTTGCTCAGAAAGAGTGACAACACAAAGGACAGAATCCGGCATCTTCCTTCTTCATTAAATCACCTTCCTTATAGTAATACAGTAGGAGATTGTGTTAAATATTGCCTTGCATGTATGTACTCTAAATGCCCTATAAATACACCATGCTTCATCCTCCAGCCAGGACTGCAGGCCTTGCTTCTGTTGTGTCACAACAGAAAAGAAGATTCTCCAATAAATTCAATGCCTTTAGACTATTTGTTTTTAGTGAAAAAATATTTTTCAGCCTCATTTGCAATAGGAGACTGTTCTATAATCAACCAAAGTTCCCATTAGCATGTGCCATCTCCAGATGCAAATTACATAACATGGTATTTTTTCTGGCTCCGTTCAGATCGTGGTTGTCATGAATAAGTGTCAACTGGCTCACAAGAGGAGAAAAACACAAAAGCCCAGGAATTTTTTCATCATCAGAGACACAAGATTTCTAGATGTTCCTGCAACACGCAATATTCCCTTAAATTCCCTCTTCTTCCCTCCCTAGCGGCCCTGAAGCCTCTGGAGAGACCCTGTCCTCTCTCTGCCTCACTGATGGATATCCCCATAGCGGGGGGTACATAACCATTAAGCAGACTTTTAAAAAAATCTGCCTGCCATAATAACAAGAAGAAGAAAGGGAAGATTTGCCTAAGATCCCAGCAATGGATGAAAATGTCCTTGGATTTTCAGGTTTCAGTGAAGAAAATGCCTTACAGCCAAAAAGAGAAAAGGGAGAAGCAAGGATGTCATGCCAGCAGGTGAGAGCAAAGGCTTTTCACTTCATGTCTCCCAGGAACAGGATAGAAAGATATACATTTCTCAATGGGTTTTGTTCCCTTCTCCCTTGTTTATGCACCTCCAGCTGACCTGATTATGTCAATGCCTCCTGAAGCTCGTTATAACAAGTTCTCCCCATTGCAGTGACACTTCTGATGAAAGCAACATTGAGCTGACCCGGGGAGCGGCAGCAGATTCCTGGAACTGGCTGTGGCTCCTGCACCACCATGGGCTTTACAGATCAGGGTTTGCTACCCTAAAAGGAGAAAATGGCACACTCAGGGAGCGTGCAGGGCTGGGCCCATCACCTCTGGGAGAAAAGGCAGACTCTGGGTGGTCCTAACAAAGTTTTCATATAGTGCTTTCTGTATTCTTCCTTTTCCCGTTTCTTCCTTGGGGAAAGGTGCTTACATTGGGTGTATCAGTGCTAGAAACAAAACGTGAAGTCCCTTATAGCATTAAAATTACCGTTCTTCAAGGGACAGGGTGTTTGTTTACAAAAACATCTTATGGCTCAACACAAATGCACTTTGTTAAATGTTAAATGTGGTGTGCATCCACCAGCAAAGCAAGCATGTGAAATTTACAACTGTGACTAGCAGAGACAAGAGGATTTTTTTGCTTAGGTGGTAATGTGCTTTAAAAGGAGAGTGAATCTGCATTTCTTGGGAGGGAAAGCTGGGATACAGCCAGAATTCCAGCCAAATGATGACTCCTATGTTCTTTCACTGGCTCAGACTCTCAGCTCCTCTTTCTGATTTTGTTGAACTTTCCCGTTTACTACAATTTACCTCAATTTCCTTAAATAGTGAGAACTTAGGAAACACCAGTCGTTTAATTTATTTCTTCTCTGACTTTGACAATATGTGACGCTGGATAAATATTAATTCATTATAACCATGTATTTCCAGAACATTATAAGGGTCCTTTACAAAAGGAAGTAAAACATATATTTCTGAGCTACTAGCAGCGATTTTTCAGTAACATAGAATTGATAAAATCTTTTCTGTACTACTTGTGACCGCTGATTATGTGGTATCTGCACCCCGGTCACAGACAACTGGTTTGTGCTTTGATTTGACTTTTGTGGCAGGTCAAAAAATGGAGCCTTGGGAATAGTAATAAACATCCAAAATCCCACACATACAAACACGTATTCCTTTAGTACAGTATCCAGCAGTCCTGATGGTCCTGTGGCCAGTAAGGTGGGATTTTAGGCTGAGATTTTAGCATTTTATCATATGAACTAAGCATTGCATTTATGCCTTAAGGTGCTTTTTTGCTGAAGTTGATGAGACTGAAACAAACAAAATTTTTATGAGAACAAAAATCTGATCAGTTGTGATTTATTAATTTTCTATTCAATATGTCCTCTTTTGAAGCCTGAACACTTATTTTGGTATTTTTTCCCCTGTTCACTAGCACGTCTGATTTAAACACTTATTCTTCTGAAATAAAGTTACCTGTCTTTTGGCCCCACCCAAGGAACTGCGCCAAGGAACACAAGAATACATTTCATTATCTGGCTTGGGTTAGGCACAAGGTTTGATACAAAAACATGCTTTGATCTTTATTCTGCGTAGAATAAAGAAGTCCCATGGCTGAGAGAAAAAAGAATAAGCAAATTATAAGAAATTTGGACGTGAAGACAAAAAAGACCATTAATGGGTCCCTCCTTCTGTGTAGTTCTATAGTTTATCCAGTGGAGAGTAATATGCTCTCCCTTGCTGGCAAGAAAATACCATTCAAGGGAGGAAGATTCCTCTGCCAGAAGCCAGCTTAGCCAGCAAGGTCTGAAATGTAATTGGTAACCTGATTGGAATGCTCTTCTGTTAAACTGTTGGAGGTACAACCATGGCACAGAAGAGAAAAAGAACTAGGAGAGAACTTGTTTACCCTGGTGTTGGCTTATGAGAAGTTCAGCTTTATAGGATGAGCTTCAATCTTAAATTTAAAGTTTCCTTTGATTTGCACACCACTATCTGCTTGGCTACTTCACAAACTTTAGCCACATCATTTTTAACCCCCATAGCAATGGATCAACCCCACAGACCTACTTAAATGCAAAAAAACCCCCAACCAAGTCGAAACCTTTTTCCAACCCACCATAAAGAAAGAAGGCTTTAATAAGCATACAGTTTGTTTTTCTAATAAAACTCCTGCTCAGCCTACATCTATTCACCATTGTGTCCTGTCATCCTTCATGATCAATTCCCAAATTTGATTGCAAGCAGTTTTCAGCAGGGATCATGTCGTCTTCATCCCTGTGGACATTCAGATGTCTTCTCTGCAGTCATAAACTAATAAAAACAGACACACACATCCATCAGCTAACCTGGCATAAGTAGTAATCACTACAGAGAAATCTTTGCATATTATTAGACCTACACGTAATCTAAGAGAGCAACAGCTGAGGAATGAAAATGACCCAAGGTGAGATTTTCCAAGCTTGCCTTTAAGAAACACAACAAGGACATGAAACATATACCTTCAGAAGATCCTGATTTCTAGCTGCCAAGGAATCACTTCCTGAATTTCCTGTATGGCTCCTTTTCTCTTTGCCCTCCTTCTTGAAATCCCTCCTCCTGTTGCACTGTAAGTCAGGGTCTTCCCAAGGCTGCATGATCATTTGGTGTGAGGGGTAAAATGGGTGCCAAGGGCCATCAGTGAAAGACTCTTGCAGGAGAAAGTTTTAATAAGATCAAGTTCTACTACAGAATTGGTGTTTGGCCCTCAAGTCATCAGTCAGCCCCTCTGAGCTGTGTTTGAACCAGCCAAGGGCAGCTGCAGGCACGGCAGAACTATGCCAGGAGAGGACGGATGTGGCCGGTGCCAGTTGTCACGGCTGTTATTCTTACTCTGACTAACATGCCTAGAGCTAGGGGTGGCCTTCCCATTTGGCTCTAGTAAGTAGGGTACTATCCCCGCTGAATACCCAAGCAGGGTTTATTATTCAGGTACATCTCCTCTCTGTCCCTCACCTTGACCAGACTTAGGCTGTAAGAATCCCTGTGCAAGCCGGAGCAGGTTTTTTAATTCCTCTTCCTTCCTTCCACGCAATACATTTCAGCCTTGGACATTTGGCTTTGAAGGACTCAAGGGCAGAGTGTGTGGGATGTGACATTTGCCAGGATTCCTCTTTCATTCATGTTTCAATGTGCAGGCCCAGGTGAGAATTTTGCTGTCCAATTTTTATAAACTCTGTCCATCATATACCCATGCAGAAAGCAGTGAAAAGAAAAGCTACCTACACTCAGCATGGGATAAAGGTACTGACCTACGGGCTGAGTGCAGGACTGACAACACCACTTTGAGTTTGAAAACTTTATCCTGACATGGTTTCATATTGAAACCATTTAACTTTTGCTCTCCACTTCAATAAAGACAATAATAAATATTTGGTTTATATTTTATCTCTTTCCATAATACCCGTATGGTCCATTCAGGAAAAAAACAAAACAATGCAGTTTTGTCCCAAAAATACCTTCCTGTATCATATAATTACCTCCTGAAGAGCCCTCTGTGTGCAGTACACACAACCTCATGTGCACGTGGACACTTTGCATCCATCCCCACGCTCATGTGCAAACACACGCTGATTTTTACATGTTCTGTCTCTGTGTGGGAACTATGAGATTGCAGGAGGGGCTGGTAGCAAGGTTTTCCAATGCTTGTTATGATAAACACCCTGCTATCAGTTGCCTGTAACTTTGCCAAACTTCTCCTGTCTAGCTCCAGCTGAAATTTTCTGTGCCAACCAAGCTGAATGCTTTTTGGAAAAACTCTGCACTAAAGCAGTTCAGTGATCTGGATCAGGAAAAAACACACTGTTGTGTCTGTGCTGAAAAACAAATCAAATCTGGGTAACCTGCTAGGATAGATGCTCTTATTAACGTCTTACATTTTTAGCATGGATTTAAGCTTGTCTGGAGGACTTGAGACTTTGTTCTAAGAGTGCTTTTTGTAATCCACATGAAAAAATGCCCACTTTGGCCTAGTGACCAGACTTTGAAGCCTCCTACCTTGCAGCTGAAAATCTGGAAAACCCTCAGAGCTGTAAAGGGAGCAGGGAAATCCTGCACGGCCTATGGATTGCTCGATGCTGCTGGTGCAGCAGGGGATGGACCAGCTCAGCCAAGCATGAGACTTTGCCATGGTTTTCATGCTCTCCTCCGAGGCCAAGGCACAAGGAGAGGATTCTCTCTACTCTGCAAGTGGAACAGAAGAAAGCTGGCTTTTATAAGCAGATCCCTAGCTCCCTTTCACCGTGCCCTGAAGAGGTGGCCATGTCCCCATCCAGGACGTGAGAAAATTCATGTTTAAATCTACGTTTGAGAAAAAGAAATGTTATTAATTTTCTTATATGTAGCAACTCGAGTGTTCTTCCCTCCACCATCGTTTTTGACTAACGCAGCACAAACATTAAGTTCTAGCACACTCACAGTTTCACTTCACAGACCTATTTGAATTGTGCCACACTACCTGGTAATGTAGACAATATTTTTAAACAGTAGAAAAGCAAGGCAAAGCAGTAGAAAACCAGGCTAATTAGTGCCTTTCCAAGTAGAGGCACATTTTTGCCAGAATTTTCAAGAGTTCTTTTCCTCTGGGACATAGGGGATGATCCCCTAAACAACAATTTGATTTGTGTGGGGTTTTTTTACAGTGTTCAGTTGACTTTAATCAAGAGGTTTGAAAAATCTTCCACATTCAACACTTTCAAGGTGCATGCATCCATACTTGCCATAACATCTAGCCTGCCTCGAGATTTTTCTGCTAATCTAATAATCTTAATAAAGCAATTTCATGCTCCGGCACATCTGCTTCCAAAAAACATTTTGCATTATTTTTCTTATTGTGTTTCTGCAGCTAAAGAAAACTGAAATGAATGCTACAATTTACACTGAACACTGTTGAGTTCCTAGAGGAGATGACAAAAAATTGTTATGATTGGACACACCATAATATGCAATAAACGTTTAGGGAACCATAAGACATAAACTCACTTGTGTTCTTCCTTTCTTACAGTTACAAAATTGAGAGGATATTGACATTTTGTCCCAGAAGCTCGCAGCTTTCTCTTTCAGGAAATATTTTCATCCAATATTCTTTGTTGGTTTTTTTCAGCTAAGTTCTTTTACCTCTGACTACATAGATTCAAAATAATTCTATTTTACACCCCGATAACACTAATGCTAGGAAGTTTAAGTGAAAATTTTACAGCTTCCCACATTGTTCCCCAGACTAGTTCACAGTAAATAGTATCCCTGACAAACAACTGATCACAGATAAACTCCATCTTGCTGAGAAAAGAAGCAAAGATGTTTTTTTTCTTTCATTTATATTGTAGCCATGAAGAAGTACAATTTATATTCTTAACTAAGAATTCACAATGCTACTTGTTTGATTATTTCCTAGTCAATAAATCCATAATATCCTGGGCTGCTGAGTATGGCTATTTTTAATGCTTGAGGAAGCAAAGCCCAGTTGGAGAATGAGATAAAACACTTCCACTCTGTAAGGAAAATTTTGCTGAGGGGCAACACTAAAACACTGGTGTATGTCCTAAAGGTAAAACCCAGCACAGTCTGAATTACAAACCCCTCTGCAGTGCCCGACGGATTCACGGCTGCTTCTCCCTTTGCTTGTATACTGTACTTGCCAGTTCCAGGAAAAGAGTTGTCTCTGTCACTTTTTGTATCCAAACAATATCCCCCCAGAGTTTTAGCCACTACACAAATAGAAATATGACATAAAGGACAAAGGATAATTTTGGCCTGCTGACAGTTTTCGTGTCCATGGGTTAAAGAAAGTTAATAAGAGAGTTTACTGTGTGTACCACTTGAACACTAAAAACGTTCCTCAAGAGGTTAAAAGTTCAAAGTTGAGTCAAAGTCTGCACTGCCTCCACTCTTCCCTTTTAATTATCTGAGGTCAGGAAGTTAATAATACCAGAAATCCCCAGTAGAGACCTCTTGCTCAGTGTATGAACTTTAAACTTGTTCAGCTTTTTTCAAAGGGTAAAAAGTTCAGTGAAAACACAGTGGATTTTCCCTCTGGTCTCCACCAATTCAACCTCAAGGGTTAAAAGTTTAACTGTAAAAGAGGAACCTTTGTTCTCTGAGCTACATTTACAGAGTTCACTTATTAAAAGGTAAAGATTTCAAACAGCAGCTAAAGTCCAAAGTGATTCTTTTCCATAATGATGAAAATATCGCAATAAAAGCAAGTCCTTTGATCTGTTATCACTTCCCTCAGAAGTGACTGTCAAAACTTATTTTTCTCTTTATTTTGAACTTTGGACGAGTAATGGAGCCACATGGGTCCCTAAGGCCACGTATATCTGTTAAACAGCAACATGCTGCATTTGTGAATTTGTTCTACATTTTTCAGGCAGACAGTATCTTTTCCCTACTGAAACATTTGTGGCAGATGTTTCTCCACCAGGACTTTTTGCACAGTTTATTTCACACAAGCTCAGGTTCACAGTTCTGACAATGGTGAATGTGTCAAGTATAGGTGTTCTCACCATCTTCATTCTCTAAAGACAAAGATCTCCCTGCTGATCCTTTGTAAACTATGCTGCTAGAAAATCTAAAAAAAACAGTTAATCTAAAATATATCTGGTTTTATATAACGGTTGAGATTTGAGCTGTGGGAGTTCCCTGGGGTGTATTCAATAGGTACAAAGTGTCTGATATTAATCTGTGTGGGTTGAAGGTTTCCAAAAAGAGGAAAAACCTACAAAAAGGTTACTTTTGTTTTTAGTATTTGTCCCATGTCTAATGGCCAGGGAAAGTATTAATGCAACTGAAATAGGAAATGCTGTTGGCCTGGAAGATAATAGATTGCTATGCACGAATTTGAAAATCTTGAAAAACAACAAATTCTAATTTGGGCCTTCCTTCGGGAATCTCTTATAATGTGAGTTTTGGATTGCAATGGTGTGAGTGGCCTTTTTATTAAAGATTAGCTTACTAAAGTTCAAATATTCCCAGAACAGCTCATTTCTCAGTCCTGCTTCTTTTATGAAGAAGTTGAAGCTCAGCATTTCAGCCTTGCAATACCCGTAAGCAAAAAGCCCTCACTGTGTACCTGAAAGTGTTGCTCTGACCGATACCTGTGACCCTGTTCTTTGATAAAAACCTCAGCAAAATCAAGATGCGCTCTCACTTCAGAATGCTTTAGGTCTGCCCATCTCACTCTCAGAACAGAACTCAAGATCATTCTACTCCACCTGACCCATGCTTGGGAGGACTACTCAGTTTTGAAACACAAGGTTTTAAATTTAGGTCCACTCTAGAACTTTTTTAACCCACACTTTGCATTTCCAGACCTTTCTCAGAGAACAATGTTCACTATATGTCTATAAAATGCACTTTGCAATGAACCTGCAGGTTTCTAAATTATCCTTTCAGTTTTTAATTTTGCTACAGACTTTGCGTGACCTCATATTCAATTTAACCTATCATTCATCAAGCATTTATACAAGCACCTCTTCTTTATCATATTGGTCCCTTGTTTACACTGTCAGATGAAGACCAGAGCAAAGATAAGCTTTCCTTGACTATTCCGAGAAACATTTTCTCTCTCCTTTACATGACCAGCTCTTGAGCTCCTTCAAGTTTGGTTCAGCAGGAAATATTTGCTATTCTGGCAGAACTACTTTACTGGGTCCAGTGGTTCCAGAGCTCGGCTAAAGATGGTGACCTCAGGCGAGGGTCTAGTTGGGCCAGCCCTGCTCTGTTTTCACCAGGCTCTCTGAAGAGGGTGCTCGGCATTAACTCTGCGTGACCCTCTCAGCAAGCTCCATTCAGACCACAAACTCACAAATCAACAACAGACTCTGTAGGTTACAGGCCATCAAGATAGAGGAAAAGATTACTGAATCTGATTATGGAGCCAATTATGAGACTTGCAATAGGTACATTGCATAATTTTTTTTGGAAGAGGTCCCTTTTGGACATAATTGTCATTTTACTCAACTAATTATAATTATGCTTAATACCAAAAAAAAAGCACAGACTGCTCAATACAGCTGACACTGACAATATTTGTGCAAAGCATGACTGTTTCACAAATATAAGCTGAGTTCAAGTGATTCCAGGACCAAATTGAATACCTGGCAGTCAGACCTCCATAAATTATCATTTTAAATGGAGCATATACTTTCAGATTCAGTGAGATATGACCTATTCTAGTTCACTTTTGCTTCTCTATCAGTCTACACGTATGCCCTTTTGTCTTTAACTATAGTTAATCCATGTTTCTATGGGGTAACTTAAATAGGCTTTTGCTGTGTCTTAACCTTTGTGCTAAAAAATAATTTTTCTTTGCAGTAAAAGAAACTTCCCATCAAAACTGCTAATGAATACTGTACTCTTTTGAAACTGGGTTGTTGGGGGGGTTTTGATAGTGCATTTGTAGGCACAGAGTTCAAAACCAAGAGTGTTTCTTTATTCATTCGTGCCATCATGTCACCCCCTTCACAGGCATGCGTCAATACGAAAGAACTTCTGAGTGCAAAATTCACCCTCTGACAACCAGGGTAGGAGAAGTGCTTTCTAGAACAAGAGCTCTGACCCGAGAGCACCATCAAGCTGCACTGGGAAGGCTAGAGGATTACACTTCCCACCTGCCCTCCTGGCTGGCAATACAGTCAAGTGTTTCCACCCTCCTGTTGTCTCATTCTCCTGCTCTGTGTATTAATATACCATGCAGAAGTTTAAATTAAAACAAATCAGCCACAATCTGTGGTAGTTTATACACAATCACGCATTCAGATCTGTTGCCTTTGCATCAAGGGTGGTGACCTCCCCACTGAGGAACAGGGAAATGTGCTGACTTTTGAAATTTCTCCAAAAAGAGTTACTGGCACTGGTAAGAAGAGACCTGAATGACACACTGTACTGGGGGGTGGGGCAAGGGGCAGATACTGGATGTTTTCATCATCTCCATGCTTTGTCAGGACTTTACCATGGTTTGTTTCATTTGCTATTCCTCCTTTTCATTCTCTGCTAAGTCATTCTGTGCCACTTGTGCCCTTTTACTGTAAGCCCAACTGACAAAGCTCTGTCCCTTGCCCTGCAGGAACATACTGCCATGATAGATACTGGGGAAAATCAAAGTAATTTGAATGTCTTTCCTACAGAGAAAGCTCTTCTGTATTTGCTGCTCCTCATGACATATGCAGTATGAGAAGAGGAGAGCATAGATTCAATCACCATATGCTACAAGAAAGCCACCCAGAGCACAATATCTGATGCTATAGCCCCTTAGTTTAGACCTAATCAGCCCTTTTGGACAAATGTATCTTGCCTTATAATGTAGCCCCTGCTCATCTAAAATGGAAAGCACCAAGAAAAATAGCTGGATGCCAGCTGCCCACGGTACATTTCACACGAAACTTGCGAAAAAATTCAGTCACAGTAAAGAGCAAACTATCTACAAACAGCTCTAACAAGCACTCTTGGCTCTTGCTATTCTTTTATCGTAGCATTTTCATGTCTATTATTTTAGTGGGCTGGACCCACTTAATAAAAGGATAATGTATTTTGTAAGGAAATGATCAGATTATCTGTCTGATAGCTGCAGACAAAGGTGATATGAAAAGGGAAAGAGCCTCCTCTTCTGCACCCAAATCCTTCTGCAGGTGAATCATTTGCAATCTCTGTAGCCACAAACAACAAATCTTATGGGAATGGTAGGATTAATGTTAATTTTACTAATTCAGAGGAAAGAAAATCTCTTCTCCCCATATGAGTACAGAATCTACTGAGCTCAGATTCTACTACTGAGCTCTGGTGTGCTGACCACCATTAGGCTCACAGTTACATGCCAAAATTATGTCCTATGACACCAAGAGAAATGAAAGGTCATAAAACTCACAGTTCTCAAATAATCCCTCAAGACCCAAGCCCCTAAAGTACTAAGCCTTTTGTCCTTTCAAGAACAGCAACAAACGGAAATTCTTCAGCGTATGAAAAAAGTCTGGAGCAAGCTTTGCAAACGAAAACACATGGCATGGCTCTCATCCCCCACGCAGGGAGCACACATGGAGGGAACAACTTGGTCCAGCTTGGAATGCACTGGCCATTGAAACACAGTTTCTTCTAAAGATACATCTCACTTAGAAGAATGAGCACAGAACAAGAGAGGGATGAGGACAGAACAATGTAAAAATGGCTACACACTCTCCTCAGAACCAACTGTGGGATGAGTAGTCCTAAAACAATGGGGTCTTTCAAAAACCCCCACAAATTAACTTAAACACACTTCTTTTGAAAACAGCTTGTGTGTCAGTCCTCTCTTTCCTTTTACGAAGAACATTGAAGGTCATTTCAGCTAAGAGCTCCAGGCAAATTTCTCAAAGTTCACAGCACCTCATGAAGACAATTCACTTTGATAAATTATTGGGTGATAACTAATAAGAATTCTGAAAAGATTTGGGCAGTACCCAGTTGGGAAAAAAATCTGCTTTGAACTATCCAAAAAATATGAGTAAGACATGTAGAAATAATTAATCATATACAACCCATTATAATTAAAAGTGTATTCTTAAATAGCTTCTTGATTGAGAACAAATGCCTCATTAATCTGGGACATACTGACTTGGGAACACAAGAAATGTCAAGCAGAGAATGATGACCAAGATGACATGGGACTGCACACGCTGCATGTGCCCCATCTCAGAGGCTCACAGAGAACACTCAGTCCAAAGGTCAGTGAATGTGGTGACTTGGAAAAAACTCCACTGACATCTGATTTTTTTTGAAGTCAAATTATTTTCATTGTAGACCACTAAACATCATAGGAGTTCGAAGTGGCTGCATTATCATCCCATCTGCCGTTGTTTGCAGTTGTAGCTTCTGCTCCAGTATTTCTCTGGGAACATTTCTACTGCTCCTACTTCTACTAAAACAAAAGTATATTGTTGCAGCTGCATCTCACTCTACGTCCACATACCATTTTCTGGACAAAGTTGAGTTTTCTCTGTCCATGATAAAGGTGAATTAAAAGAGGTGCAACCACAGTGGCATAATCCCAACCCTGATCCAATATATCTTCCCTCACATGAGGGTTTACTGTCCTGGACTTGGCACCCTGTTATTCAGCTGGCCCAACACAAAGCAAGCCCTTTGAAAGCTCCTTTCTGGACTGAAACATGCTTTAAAAATGCTCCACCCTTCAATTTTATAAAACTTTATTGCTAATTTTCAAAGACTATAGTCTAAAAAAAATCTCTCATTATTACAACGCTGAAATTTAGAGAAGAAATTTCATTTCACTAATATTTTGCAGTAGAATCTCTAGTGCAAATAACATAATTCATTCTTTTTCCTTAGAGATTTAATTTTGTGTGTAGATTTCACCCAGGGAGGCAGAACTGGCTCAAGTGGCAAAACCAAGCTTTTCAGGTCTTTACACCATCAGCAGGTAGCAGAGCTGCACCAGACCACTTTCAGCTGCAAATTTGCTGAGACAATTAGGCTATTTGGGCTCAATACCAGTTTGAAATGAAGAAGGATTTTATAGAGCATCTTTGGAACTTTGAAAACTCAGTTAGCACCTCTTTTTTTCCTGTAGTCTACGTAAGGAAGGCCCTGTCACCATGACCATGAAGCCAATTTCCTTCCGTGGAAAGACATCACCCTTGATAAAAATGCAGAAGCAAGTCGTGTTTCCAGTTTCTCAAAAGAAAGGAAACTTTCTGAAAAAACTAAAATCATATGTGGAGAAAATCTGGGTTTTGCTGAAAAGTTGTTTGCTAGTTCAGAAATAGCTCCACTGTACTAACATTGTCCCTCTGGCTGGTCTGCAGCAATGGGTCACAGGAGTTATCTCGTGAGCTGTTTATGGGAGCTCATGATGATCTGTTTCATATCTTGCTTCCCCTCTATGCTCCAGATTGTATTTCCTATTGTGCAGAGAGAAGTTCGGGAGATCTGTTGGACAGGGTTTAAACCTCCTGCTCTTTCAAAATGTTTTAAAATTTATTCCAATTCATTTTTTGTGCAGTGTAAACTGTACAGATACATATAAAATCATGTTTAAATAGCTGTAAAAGCAGTTTTACAGACAAAAATTAAAAACATTTACAAGCATGGGGGAGTGTCTTGCCTGTACCAGTTGTCTGATCAGAGGATAATTCAATAAAGCATAATTTACCTTTCACATGTAACCAACAGGACTTCAGAAAAAAGTACTCAAAAAAATCATTGAGAGCTTAATTTAAATGAGAAACACTGAAATTATGATTTGTCAAATAATTCTAAACAACAAATGCCTCAAAGGACATTGCAGAGTTCACTGAGCTATTCCGTGGACAGAAAAGATTTACGTCCATTAAATAAAGTACTCATTGCAGGTTAAGTTCTACCGTCTCTGGATATTCACCTTCATTTTTCAGTAACATAGTTAAAAATGTTTAAGTACATATTCCTAGAATAGTACCATAATTGGATCATGGTGTTTATTTTACTGTAGTTCACCCAGTTGTCCCTTATGCTTTCCCAGCCTGGCAGCTCCCTCTGGGGAGAGGCTTAGCTCCCAGTGCTCATCATTATAGAGGCTGCTAAGTTTTCACTGGTGATCAGAAAAATGGGGAAAAATTGTCAGGAATATTGTATTCTGAGAATGCTGGGTGTAGCTGAAAAGATTCCCACAGAAAGCTGTGCAGTTCGACATTGTCAGGTAAAATGTGGGACCACAACAGGGTAGCAATGAGTTTACTGATCACAGACCCACACCCTGATCAGTGTGAGAGCCCAAATAACCACGCAGAGGATGGCAGGGGAAAAGTGGATGATTGGGTCAGTGTCCAGCCAGGACACAACCAGGTTCAACTTATACAATTTTTCCTTTTAGCAGCAGATCACATACATCATGCCCACGTGGTTCCGAGCAAACAAAACAGCGTGGCAATAAATAGAGGCTGGGGTCACTGTGACCTGACGATCAGCAGTGGCAGGATGTTCACTCTGTGAACTGGGATGAGATAGCACATGCTGAGCCAAGCCCTTGACTCTGAGCCAGCCTCCCGAGCCTCCCCTCCCCCTTGCACGGGGTGCCACTGCAGAGGATATGTTTTCAGATGCAGGGCACGAAAAGTGACTGAAATTCTGCGACCTGTTCCATATCTCTTTATCTGTAACTATCCCCCAGTGTATTGGATCAAGCTCTCTTGTATCCTTGCGCTTCTTTACTTGCAAAAAAGTGCCAAAATATCCTCTTTCCTCTTACAGCACCATATGATGCCCAGTGGACATGTCTGGTTTGTGGTAGCTCCACTAGTTCATCATCACCATTGACCAACTGATCAATTATCTGCCACAGGACTCCACCAAATTCTAACAACATTTGTCAGTAACTTAAATATGTGATCATATTTTCAAAACACACTTCATTTTCACACAAACTTTCCTAGGTTATCGTTTAAAACAAATCCTTAGATAATCTCTTATTCCAATTAAATTTAATCCTTTAAATAAATTGCAGCAAATTAAGGCAAAGGTGAGAAGGCTACTGAGGTAAAAGAAAGTCTATAGGGGGATGAAACGCAAAGAAACTCATAAGAAAAACTTTCTCATGTGCTATCTACATGTGCCATCTGCACAGTTATTGAATCAAGGTCTGGGCTGGGGTTTTTTCTGTTCTTGAGTTATAAGGAAACCCTCTTTAGTAGAATTTAGAAATGCATTCCTTGTACATAATGATGCTGCCAGTGGTCCTCCGGTGGATCCAAATTTGGTCCTGCTGAACACAGTGTACAGCTCCCACCTCTGTCCATGCAGACTGCCCCTCAAACAGCACAGACATGTTTGTCCCCCTCACCAGAAAGGATCAGGCTGCAGCATTTTTAAGAGAACAGTCTGGGCTTTTCAGTTTTGGTCATATCCTTATAATATTGCTAATATTAATTTGAAGGGGTGACACAGATTTTTTCAAATTGAAAATCATCTTTTTGTACTGAACTGTCTTCTTTTTGCTGACACTGTCTCAGAGTTGGTCTAAACTTCATTAACTTTGGTGCTCATCATGGTAACATTAATAATGAAGGACTCATTTGGTATTAATCTAGATGCCATATACATATTTGTAGAGATTCCTTGCAATCCCACAGTAGTTTACTGTTGCTGCCAATCCTGATTGAATATTTCAGCACTACACCACAAAAACAATTCTGAGAATTGTTGAAGTCTTTGGAACTCTGCATACTTGGTACGAAGTTTAATGACTATTGCTATTGCTTTTATTAATTTGCTTTAAATGTATTTCAGCTGTCTCATAAGCATTAAACTGTCTCCCATGACTTTCATCACAGTAACATAAGCATGATTATCTAATGCTTAAACTGCTTTTGACAGCAGTTTAAGCCAATCCAGCTAACTTTATACCTAGGCAATTTAGGAGAATTCACACCCCTTCTGAGGTAGCTCTGCTCTCTGACTCTGCTTGGGGGCAGTGGGCAGTAGCATCTGAAACACGCATGGTGGTGTTTGCAGCCCCTGGCTGAGTGCAGCCTCAGGCTGCTTTTAAATCTAAAATCTTAAAAATCTGGTTTAAAAACAGAGACGTCAAGAAATATTCCAGATGTCTTTCAGAAAATCAAGATCTTAGGAACTGACTGGTTTAAAATGATATTGATAATTTCTTACTTTTTCTCTTGCTCATCTCAAATCTACTTAATAGCATTTCTCAAAAAATCCAGGAATGTAAAAAAAAAAAAAAAATGTATGTTAAAAATTTACGGTATAGGTGTTACAGTGCCTCTCACTACCTTTCATATGAATTTCTAACAGGGTTAAAGGGGAGGATTTCCATTTTCTAATTGGATTTCTTTCATAACAGCATTGTCTCAATAACAAAACCTACATGGCACATTATGACAGCATGAGAGTTGAGTAAGGGAAGACATGGCCAAGGAGTAGGAGTCAGGAAAAATAGATCTCAGTTAGAGACTTCTTATGGTTATGATTCATTCAGCCATGCAGCCCTTTCCCATGCCACATATTTCGCCATCTAAAATGAAGAAGAAATTATGTTGAACTTGTGGAGTTTCCATACATCTGTCAGAGTGGATGATCAAGCTTCTGCACCTAACAGTCCATAAAATTCAAGTGTAAGCTTGTGTGGCACCTTGAAAGAAGCATGGTCGGTGTTCTACTAATGCTTCAAAAGAGTCAGCCAGGTTGAAACAAGCCATGGTATTTCACACATAGTCCCACTCAGGGTAATAAAACCCAGCACTGCATACAGACCACAGTCTAACTTCTGCCTTACAACATTACAGCTTAACCCTGGTGTCCTGAATTGTACCATGTTCTAGTCTAGAGACACCAACCAACAGAACAGACCTCACTTCTTGACCTTTTGCTACCTGATGCCCTTACAATTAACTCACCACAACTCAAACTTAGAGCAAAATGCAGCTAAAAGCTTTTACATCTCAGAAAATACATCTGAAAAAAAATAGCCTAGTATTCTCTCCAGGTCTGTGAATAAATGCCACTGAATTTTCAGTTGTTTGTAGCTATGAAATGGGGCAGGAATAATTGTCTCTTGGCCAGTCATACTCTTGGTACCAACAAAATGTAATCACAAGAAGAAAGAATTCTATGCTCTAGACCTCCCTTACATTACTGCTTGTGATGAATTATTTCTACTACCTCCAAAACCACTTACTTTTTAAATACAGAAACTTGTATACCCAGGTTAAAAAAAGAGAAAAAAATCACAACCCTGCAATAGAAAGAAAACTCATTCCTTTCATGTGTGAAAACATACATTATGTTGGATCACTGAAAGTGTTGCTATAGCAGACTCAAAAAGCATAACTAGACTATGAGGAAGACTGACAGCTGACTTCAATACTCACTAGAAAATATTTAGCTGCACAATTAACTTTGATTGGACAGCAAATTTCTAGATAGCCATATAAAAGGAAAATTAATTCCGCCCTAAAACTCTTCTCTGTAATTCAAGATTGTACCCACCTGAGCCTGCCAAGAAAAGCATGCTCAGGAAGAAACCTGTTCTCTCCCCTTCAATTCAGTAGTGGTGGAAAGTCCCCACCAGAAAGAGAGTTATGTCAGTAAAATCATACTGTCTTGTAAAAAAAATGAAAAATAAAAACATAGTTTAACAGAGAAATGGCTAATGAATGATTCAGTGAAATAACAATAAGATTTTTAGGAAGTCTTGCATGAAAACATACAATAAAAAGACCAGTGTTATCATAGCAATAATGTATAATTATTCCTTCACATTTATCTTGCCTCAAATAGACTTACCAAAGAAGGCAAGAACTAATACCCACATTTTACAGCTAGCATATCGCAGAGCAAAACATCCCTCTCAAAGTTGTGCAAGAGAGCACATAGTGGATTCAGGCATCCTGCATAACTTTGCTTTTGTTATACAGCTCAATTTCAGTAAAAAAAAAACAACCAACCAACCAACAAACCATTACAAAACAAAACAAACAAACAAAAACCCAAACCCAAACAAACAAACAACCACAAAACCAAACAAAAAAATCCCCAACCGCCCCCATATGAGATTCTCTGCAGAAGAAGAAAATAGTATTTTATAGATCTCTGTCTGCACGGTGCATCAAAGCCGTACTACAGAATTCTGCAACCCAAAGTATCTGTTTGGCAGGCTTCAGAGTCCAGGGCAAAGTAACAGTTTAAAAATGGTAAGAGAGGAAAAGAACCATTTTATCCAATTTCTAACGTTGTTTCAGTACTAAAAGAATTTATAAAACAGCACCTGTCTACCCCAGTACTTGCATACAGATTTTACGTGATACACCTATTCAGGGACCCCATGCTCAGTGTATACTAAGATATTCACATATATCAACCAACCTGCTGGCTATATTTCCAGTAATGTTGAGAAAAGATTTACACGTCCCATATTCACTGAAATTGCTGTGAGTTTCCCAGCTAGATAAACATGAACACATAGATACACATGCACAACATGACAGAAGGAAACAAGAAGGTGAACAACCAGCTGCATTTTAGGACGGGAGGACTGCAAAATGCAACTTGTTTTGCTTAGGACTTTGCAATTTTGGGGGGTTCTAAGTGCTACACCAAGGCACAGCCTTATTTTGAAGCCTATATCTTAACTGGTAATGAGCCATCTGTGACAGGTGAGGGCACATCAGGAGGCGTGTGCTTCCCAGCAACCTGGAGACTCGTGGGAAGTCCAGTATGGAGTCAGATCATCCTTAACAACCGGCCACGGGGTTATAGGCCTGAGGCAGGGATTTGGGACATGTCACAACCCGCAAGGAAGGGCTTGAATTACAACGAGCAAGAAAACGCTAAGACCGAACTATATTTTAAGCATGTAATCTCCCATCATGTGGTATTATTCAGGAAGCTGCTTGAGCCTTGGCAGGGCTTATTCTCTTAGTGAGAGCTGGTGCGTTAGCAGGAGATTACTGCGGGCCGGGGAACAGAAAAGGAAAAGGATTGCAGTGCCTGTGACGTAGGAGGGAAAGGAGGTTACGCAGCACGAGCCGGAGAAGGGAAAAGATCCACAGGCGCCATGGGAGGAGCATGTGACAGTCCCTGTGCCTGATAATGAAAGGGCTGACAGCCTCTCTGGCAATAAAAATCAGTTGTTTAAAGTTGAAACCTGAATCCCAAAGCAAGAAGTCACTCAACACCCATTTTAAAGGGGGGGGGAAAAAAGTGTTCACTGTGAAATATATATTAGATTAGTAGCAGTGGGATTAAGCTAAGCATTCCTGTACAGTTTGCTGTACAGGAATTATTCATCCAGATATGCAAAAGCTGCTCTCTTGATAGATGGCTGAAGTCCTCAAAAGCAAGCTGGATAAGCTGACTCTGTTGCTTTCACTAGGGCTGAAGCTGTGCCAACCTTTTTCAGAATCAATACCTGGAGATGCTTCCAAGGCATCACAATAAAGTGTTGGCGTTGTTACAAATGAGAAAGCACCCTCTCCAGATCTGCATGTGCCTGCTGCCTTTTGGACAGGTTTGAGTTTCTAAATCTTTCATCCCTCTTGCAGCAACACAAAAGAACTACTGTGCACTTAAGGCAACCAGTGGGGATAGGGAAGGTATTTAATAAGGTTCGCTGCAGTTTCAACATCCAATTTATACTTTTCGAAACGAGATAAAAAGTAATAAGGCTGCAAATCCTTCTTGTTAAGACTATCACATCTCTGTATGCACCTAAGAGTAAGCAGCTGCTAATTCAAGTCACTGATTTACATTTACCAGACATATAAAAGGCTAGATATTTTTTTCTAAAAAATCAATAAATTAATTAGTAAGGGTTTGGGGGACATAGGCTCTTGTCATGGTCATTCCAGGTGCTCTTTTGTCATCTTGTCACGTGGAAATCAAGTAAAGAATGGTTATTATTCTATTTTATTGGAAAAGGCAGCAATAGAAACAGTATGCCTGTTCCTTCTCTGGGGATTTTTTCCACATATTTTCTATCTTTGGTTTTCAGTACTTCACTTTTGCACTGATCTTCCTTTGTAATTCGTCTACATTCTCTGCTTTATGTTCTTCTGGGCTCAGTAAGTATTATGACACCCAGTCCCTCTTTTTAAGGACCTGCAGAGTTTTTAGTAGGGTGGGTTCCAAAACTTCACACTAGGTTTAAAAACCCAGATCCCGTAAGCTACATGTAAATCTATTATCAAAAGGTATTTGAAAAAAAACAGTTTAAAAAAATCTTTGCAAAAACTGAAACTGCTCTTGATAGTTCCTCCATAAACCTTAGCTGTTACTGTTCTAGATATTAAATATGACCATGATGCCCCTTATTAGGCTTTCTTGGGTGCCATGTCTAACCAGTCAACTCAGGTGTTGTTTTGGAGGGTGGAAAGATAAAGGCAGAGGGGCAGGAGAGCAGGGCAGCACAAGCATAAATAGGAGAAAGCATGGAAGAGATCCCTAACAGAGGAACTTCAGCCACTATAATTACCAGAGCCCAAATTTAACTGTGCTACACTCATTTTTGCAAAACGAGCTTCTTATCTATTAAAGATGAAGCTGAGAGCTTCACTTTGATGGCCTAGTTCCTTTCTAAGGTTATCTCCAGAGATGCAGCCTTCCTGGTGACTGTAACTGCACCATTCCATCAGTTTCTTTAAATCTTGGATATTTCACTTCATATTACCTCCATTATCAAGTTGCTTTGTTCAGCAGCTTTGAAATATTATATAACACCAATCTCCCTTGTTCCCTTGCATACAAAATATTACTATTAATCCTTTTGTAACTGTGAATCTAGGTTATATAATTTCTTCTATAGACTTTTTCTAAAGTTGACAGAAAATACAGAAGAGGTCTTTTCCTGATTTAAATTTTAGAAATTGTTCCAAGTGAAAAAACTGCTCTATTGGCCTTTAGGCAGTGTATCAACTGAGGCAGACATATTTAAGCAAAACATAGGATGCACTGAAACAGATAAGGTGCTGATAAAGTCTTCTAGGCATTTTCAAATCTGTAGACTGAAATCATTATTAGAACTTAGGCATGTATCAAAAATATAAGGCTGAACTTCTTAATGAGGAGCTTGGCGGTTTTATGCCATGGTATTTTACAGACTCTAACTTCAGTGTTTATAGTCTTTTATGAATTACTCAGAAGTTACTCAGGTAAAGAAAATAAACATTCAGTCTAGATGTCTCTGACACATGAAATACATGCTAAATTTTTGTGAAATACTGTGAGAAAGTTAACAACTAAACTATCTACATTCAGAAGCCTCATAAGCTAAGTAATTTAACCAGTGAGGATAAAATAAATTATATTCTTTTTAAGACTATGCACCTAAAAGGTGCTAAATGAAAAGTGACTTTTACTCAGTGGGCAAAGCTGTTAGCTGAATTTCAAGTCCTGTAGATTAAAAAAAAAAAAAAAAAACAAAAAAAAAAAAGAAAAAAAAAAATATTTTTAAGGATGTTATCTTTAATAACTGGGGNCAAAGGGTTTTCGTAGAATTAAAAGTTTATAGAAAAAAAAAAAAAAAAAAAAAAAAAAAAAGAAGAAGAAATATTATCTTTCTCTGTGCATTGAATTTAATTCAGATTCCCATTCAGGCCTGAATAAACTCAGTGGGCATTCTCCATTTATCTTCAGCAAGCTGCAGATCAAGCTCAGGAATCATGTTACAGCCTGAGAAAAGATACTATTGTACTGTCATTGTCTCTGCTGATGTAACAGACCTGCAGCTGAATAAGCTTCATTTCTGAAATTTCATAGACTGATAGACCAACTATAATACTTCTAATTTAATAACTGAGAAAAATTAAAATCAGAAAAGTCCATTGCAGGAAAAAAAAAAAAAGAAAATCTATATTTTATCTTATTTTATTTTATTGTATGGGACCTGTTGTGGGAAAACAATCCCAAACTTCCAGTTTAACAATAAAAGGGTGGTAAGGAGTAAGTCTGTCTAAAGCAGACTGCTAAGCACTGTGCCCAGAAAAATTTTTAATATCTCCAAGGATGGGGATTCCACAATTTCAGTGGGAAACCTGTGCCATGGCTATGTCACCCTAACAATAAAAAAGCTTCTGCTCTATTGAAGGGGAACCTCCTGTGCTTCACTTTGTGCTCACTGCCTTCTGTCCTGGTACTGGGCATCACTGAAAAGAACCTGCCACCGTTTTCTTTGTACCTTGTTCCAGATATTTAAATGTATTGACAAGAACGCCCTGAAGCTTCTCTTTGGCTGGGCTGTACGTTCACAGACCCGTCAGCGTCTTGAGTCTTTCTCCTATGAGGAAGGGCTGAGAGAGTTGGGGTTGTTCAGCCTGGAGAAGACAAGGCTTCAGGGACACCTTAAGGCACCCTCCAGTGCCTGAAAGAGCCCACAGGAGAGATGGAGAGGGGCTTTTTACAAGAACTTGTGGTAACAGGACAGGGGGGAATGGCTTCAAACTGAAGGAGGATAGATTTAGATTTGATGTTAGGAAGAAATTCTTCCTTGTGAGGGTGGTGAGGCACTAGCACAGGTTGCCCAGAAAAGCTGTGGCTGCCCCTGCATCCCTGGAAGTGTTCAAGACCAGGTTAAATGGGGCTCTGAGCACCCTGGGATAGTGGGAGGTGTCCCTGCCCATGGCAGGGGATTGGAACTAGACAATCTTTAAATCCTTTCTAGCCTAAATAATTTTATGATTCATCAGAAGAACAAGAAACAATCAAAGTGTTCACTCATCATTGTGCAAATTAGCTACTATGGCTCCACTGCCTCTTCGAATTAATCTGCTACTCGACACAGGTAACCCTGGGAAAAAGAAACACCCTTCTAGGAAAAGCTTCTTAATTCACTTTCTCTCATGCTGAATAGCCTTGAAAGCCCACAAAAACCATGAGACAGCATGAGAAACTATCAGCCACAGCTATACTACATATTCTGCTGAAATAGAAAAACCTGAAGCTGTGGGTTTAGGAGCAGATAGGAGCGTGTTCACACTGCATAGAAAACAGGGAAGTGGTATTTGCCCCTCTCACCTGTACAGCATGGCTCACTATCCCAGTGCCTGGGGAGCACAAAGACACTTCTGGCCTTTTGCTGCTGACTTTAATAAAATCCTCCTTTTTCTAAGCTTTCACCTGTAATCTTGATAAATGGGATCTTACTAGGTATGCTCAATGAGTTCAGTAAGATCTATGTCTAATCAGGGCAAGAGTAACCTGTAAACACTAAAAAAGTCATTTTTTAAGGGGAAAAAAAAAAAAGAGAATGCATTTTCCCCTAGTATACAGGATATTTGCTGGCTATTTAATGTTGCTGCTATGGTCTTGCTTCTGACAGAATTTTTAAAATAGGCAGAGTCCCACTCCCGCCACCTCACCCTCCCCTTTTCTTTCTTTCTTTTTTATTTTTTTTTTTTTTTTTGTCTAAAGAATTGGGAAGAACAACAGCAAATGCCAATGCTTGTGGAGATCTAGAAAAAGTACATTCGTGATTAAATTATTAACCAGGCCTTTCTATACTGGGAAGGTGTGACTGGAAGTATCTAGGCTGAGACAGACATTCCTCTACTTAAAATTCAGCGTGAAACATATGGAAAGTGATACACCAGGATGAATTTTGAAATACTTATACAGAATAATGTGGGAGCCAACCAGCTGCTGTTTAATTTAGATTGTGCAGTGAATAACCAGTGTCACCTGGCTACAAACAGCGAAATAAAAGGTTAATAAAACTCACTACTGCCAAGTATTACAAGAAGGAAACTTTCCTGCATTCCTCTGTCAGTGTAAATATTGGTTCTTTCACTCCCTTTGCTTAATTGGAGATTTCACTACTAGATACAACGAAATATGTAGGTTTGAACCAGTTCTAGAAATGAAATACTAACACAACGTGAACTGAAATAAAGAGTAACTTGGTTCAATAACAGTTACAGGAGCTTGCCCACAATGACAATGCATTTCAGGAGACTGCCTGAATACATAGAAGTAATTTAAACTTAGGTATTTTTTCAGTTTTGTGAAGAATTCACAATTTTGAGAGAAATGTGTGAACACGTTAGAATTCCTCACTCTTAAGTGAATCACTGGGCTGCAATTAAAAGCCTGGACCCTGGAAAATAGGTATAAAACAGCATGCAATGTTTTTTACATCTATTTTTGGAAAAAACAATGTTTTTAAGAATCCCCACGGAAAGTAATTTTCTGGCATGCACAACCATCAGACATCATATCTCTTTCCTTATGAGGGCATTTTCATACCAAGCTTTCACATTTGCTGTGGTTGATTGCATTCAATCCAGCACTTCCCATTGACTTCTAAGGGCCCTGGAGAAGGCCATCAGTGACCTTATGTTTTCTACCTCTTCTGTTTAAGTTTCTTTGCAGCTAAAAATAGATTTTTCAGTAGAACATCTTTTCTCCTTATACTTCAATTACATTATTCTAAGCCAATAATACTTTATGTTGAAAGTATGTACAGCTGTGATACTTCCAGAAGCTATGGTATTCTGTTAAAACACACCTTCAATTTTATTAAAGACCTTATTAAAACTTATCCTGATTTCTCAGTGTTAGATGCTAAGCTGTGGTTACAAGGCTGAGATCTCAGGTTTATCCTAGGAAATGTGCTTCTGTAAATAGAATATGGTTGATTATTTTCCAGTTGTTCTGTAACTTAAAACACAGCACTACTAGTTTCTGCAGAACAACAAGCTCAACAAATTGGAGTACTTTTTGTTTCTGTCACTAAGGAGCCTATGTGGTCCACAGCAGGATAACTGAGAAGAAGGTTTGATGATCTCTGGTTTAGATATCTACTGAAGGACAATAAAGATCATGGTCTTATACTTGCAAACTACTGATAATCTGAAATAAGCAGACCAGCATTAGATAGCATTTGACCAGTGAATTCATATGACACATGCCATGATGCTCCCTACATAAACTGAACTGATATGCTCTGAGGATACAATTACACTTATGATCCTAAAATACATAACCTTGGAGAGAGTTCCTAGGAAGGAAAACAAGAAAAATGAGTAATCAACATTTCCACTGGGAAAACAATCTCACTTTAGACTGCAGTCTCCATCAAATATTCCCATAACCAACTTTAGCCTGCTTTGGAGGTTCACAAACAAGTCTAGAAAGTGCTCTTTAAAACCCCAAGCAAATAATTAAACCATAACTAAATCAAAACCAAACAAAACAGATCACATATGTATTTTACCACCTAATGACAAGCACTACTACTACATTACTTGGCAAAACCAGGATATATTTATGCATCTGTAAAGCACAAGTTTCTTCCTGAGATCTCAGGATTTGGATTTTACTTTTAACTGCTTATGACTCAGTCTCAAGTTTGTATTCAGACATATGGAATTGGATAATTCATTTTTGTCTGGTCTGTAGTATGTAAAGTTGTACTTTGAACCAGCCACAAAAAAAGAGACCACATGAGTGGCTGAAAGAATTGGTATTATCATATTATACTGAAATTATTGGTCCACACAGATTTATGATACAGGCAACAATTAATGGAAGATACCACTAAAGTCCAGTTTATGCTTCAGAATTAGAGTTTAGAGAGTTTTCATCTTAGTTTCCAGCATATTTCTCTCTTAATATTTGCACAGCAATATTTTCTTTTCCATCCATGACCTGTCTCCGAATTTTTCTGCTTGTTCACTCTTTTCTGTTGAGAAGTACATCTAAAATACTTAATCCAGATTTGACCCTTCTCAAATTTAAATCTGAGCTCCCACCTGGTGACAAATCTTAAAATGCTGATTATTTTTTTTTCTCTCGCGCTAAGGCCAAATAAATTGCTCCTTCAGGGTGGCTGTTCAGACCCAAAGTGCTTCTCAAAAACCTGAGGCAGTCTTCAGAAGGATTAAAAAACTATAATAGGATAACCCCTCAGAAATCAATAAACAAACACCTAATAATGTAATGCACACCACTCAACTTTTCTATATCAGGTGAAACATTTCTCAGCAATTGAATTTACCTCAGATCCTTTAGGAATGTTGATGATCCACACAGCTGCCTGAAATTAAAAATTGGAATATGATCCTAAGTAATTGTATTTAGTACACAATAGAAATTTATCACGAAAAGACTTGTGTCACGGGTCCTACAACATCTTATCTAAAAGGATTGTGATGAATTTTCACTTGATTCAGCAGTTGCCTATGTTTTTTATTACTAAAGCCTCCAAAATACCTGGTGCAAGCACCACTGACATGATGAAGTGTCCCACAGTGTGAGTGGTGCTGCACAGAGACTCAGGCTGGGCTATGTCCCCAGTGCAAAACTCTCGGGCCAATTCTCTGCTGACCTACTTCTGCTTTCTCTGCACTTTTAGCATGGCACTGAAGACCCTGCTCTCTTAATTCCTGACACTACAGCTGGATTGGAGGTGAAAAGAAAGTAAAATGTTGTATTTTGTTTTTTCATACTTCAAAGAATATTAATTTTTTTCCTCTGGAGCTACTACTTGGAGATAGGAAAGTAAGGAACAACCTGGTAGGATTGTACTATTAACTATTGTCCACTGAAATAAGCCTATGCCTTTTTTGTACAGAAAATCCAGTTTTACAAAAGCTGTTGTTTTCCACAGCATCAGCCTTTCCTTGCTGCTGTATACAATATATTTTCAGAAACTCTCTTTTAGCAAAAAGATATGTTATTGTAGTTACCTTGCTAACTGAAAAGAGAGGCGCCAGAGGTATCAATCACCTGATGTGAACCAAAGGAAAGATCCTGATGCCAGCCTAGTAGCCAAGACTTTAATCCCAGTAGCTGGGTTTCGTGACTGTGTGTACCTTTGGCACACATAGAACGAGCTGCTCTGTGAAATTCGTAATGATTTTTGCTCAAGGCAAGAGGGATAACAAACAACCACCCTTTCAGCAGCCAGAAAAGGCAGGGGTGGGCACTGCCCAGTGAGGAGCAGCAGCAAACCTGTGCAGTAGATTCCTACAAAGACACAGCCTCAGGTTCAGCTACTTCCACAGGATGCATGTGACCACCGCACTTCAGCATGGGAGTTGGCAAAACTAACAAGGAACAAAACCGAATCTGATGCTTTTAGAAATGAAGTCATGGCCTACTTTTACTTCCTGACCCCAGGCAAATGATTGACATTGGAGCAGACTGTGACCTGTTTAGACTGGTTTAGTGTGTCAACTGCCACCTGGTTTTATGTCATTGAACATGTAATGAGGCTCACTAAATAAGGCAGACCTAACCTAGAAAACTGCATCAGTCTTCACTTATATTTTTAGGGTGATTTTTTCTCAAATAAATTTAAATACCAACCTGAGTCATTCACTGTGAAAGTCTGTACAAGCTTTCCTGTGCTATCAAGAGAGATTAAAGATTCTAGCCAGTTACTTGGTGTCACTTTATTCCGGCTTGGGTGATTTTTCTTTCTTTTTATTTTTTTTTAGTTTTTTTAAATGAACTCTTATATTATGTGCTTAAAACCTGCAGAGAAATGGCATGCCAGAACCAGAAGCTTCTGTGTTTTCAGGAGAGAGGAAATACCAACACAAAAATGGAGAAGTCGCGTGCCAGCTCCAGCAATGGCCAATGCTGCTGGTCTTCCCCAGTAACAAGTTAACATTAACTATTTTCATAACTAGCGCTGGATCTGGGTGAGGAAGCAGGAATCCTGCTGCATGTTTTTCCAAAGGTGACCAGTGCAGTTGTTTCTGACAGGACCGTCCCAGCCTGATGCATTTCTGGGTGCCCTGCTGAGAGAGCCATTATCATCCTGGAGCTCACCTACACTGCCCAGGGAAAGCTGAGCACTTGCTGCCTTTCCTTCTCCATGCTCATAACAGTGAATCAACCTTGTCACAGGGCAGGTTTGTGGTAGCCCTGGCTGTGGGCAGGCTCTGCCCTTGCACGAAGCAGCTGGTGGGCAGGACTGAGCTGGAGAAAGTATTGTGGCCCCACACAAGCCCCAGGATGGGTCATAACAGTGTGATTCCAAGGCCAAAACCAAGATTCATGCTTGGCTTGATCTCACAGACATGTATTCCTACTGCTGTTCCTAGTAAGCTCACATGAGAAGTAGAGCATGTGTCAGCTGAAGCTTAACCCTTTTAAATCTTTTTTCCCCTGACTGAACATTTCTTAAAAAAGGTTGATGATTTAGTCTCATTTTCGATGTTACTGCAGCGTTGGAAGGTCTTGGATTAGGCTTTTGGATGTTCAGTCGACTTCTGGATCTGCTGCAAAGCAATGGCTTTAGGCAGTGCCTATGTTTTGAAAAATATGCAGATACTTTCTGAGAGTTGTTCAAACTGCAATGCTGGGTCTAAACTGACTGACCTACTTTAACTTTTTTTTTGAGTGGCTGAGTTTCCGACTTATCTTCATTTTATCTGGATGTCAAATATTGCTCAGTTTTCAGAATTATTGTGCATGGCTCTGTCTGTAGTCGATCTCTTCTCCGGGTAGGTGGTTTCCTGCCCTAAATTTTCATTGCTAATTGTAGTCATTCCTAATGCACACAAAAAACACTGTTCTACACTACAATATCACCAATGCATGCTCTCATCCCCGAGAGGCCTTCAGACATCTGGGGCATTATGCAGTTAAGTACTTTCACATCTGAACATATTGAAACGAGCACATGTAAAAAAATAATACTTGCAAAGTGTTTGTTGCCTTAAAACTGAACAGCTGGCAGGCTATCAGAGCACCGAGTCCATTTGCAGGGATGGAAACCAAATGTTTGAGGAAAGATCAGCCACCAGGAGTCACACATGATTGGGCTGTCAAATTGCAGGAGAGAAATGCACATCTTTGAAGGCTCCCCATTCACAGATGCAGCTGCCCAAACTCTGTCAGTTCATTTCATTTGTTGGAAAACATGGCCCCAGATCTTGGTTCCTGGTGGGCAGATGTTGCTATTCCTGTGTGGTGCTCCCATTCCCTTCCCAGGAGCCGTCTGTCGGCATCTCTGCTCTGTGACACACGCCAACTGTTATCACAAGTTTTCCTTGCGAGGAATTTTCATGCTTCTCTGTAGACGCAGTTGTGCAGACTTAAGTTACACCAACAAGAAAAAAGAACAGCAGTTTCGGGCATTCAGAAACTTCCGCTCCCTTCGCAGGGTGCGTTTCAGTCTCTGTCATGTGCTTGGTTTGTGGAGTGGCTGAGATTCCCCCCGAGATAGTGACACTGATGACCAGCTGTGCTGCCATTTCTCCACACATGGCATACCTTGATCTAGGAGAGAAAGGGCTCTGGAACCCTTAGCTGGAAGCCAGCATCAGCTTGTGCACTGTCTCCTGTATTGTGCTACTGTCTTACTCCAAATTTCTCCATGACAGCTCTACCAGGTTCACATTTCCTTAGACTGCCTTGACTCTGAATAGCTCGTAGATGTGGGCACAGTGTAGATGCCACACCAGTCACAGTATTTTTACTTTGTCCTAGCAGCACCTCAAGACTCTGTGTTGGTGGTGATCCAGCTGGCTGCCAGATTTTATTGAGTCACTGGAGGAGGAGAGCTGCCATCAGCAGAAGCGCTCTCCTCACACCCCATCTCCTCCTTTCTGAGCAAGGCCCAAGTGCCAGTGAGAGTCCTGGCTTCCAGAGCCCTCTCCTGTGACATGGCACAGTTCTTCTGTTCTCCCAGGACAGGAGGAAGTGCCCACACCCAGCACCTGTTTGCTTTTAGTGTGTGCATCACCCTTGACCGGGTCAGAGCAGCAGTATGACCCAGCCGGAGCAGAACATCGGCACACTTGGTGCCAGGATAAGAGGGTGCAAACGGCTTTGACACGATCCAGGCAAGCCCAAAATAATCTCAGCTCTTGGCAGAGCTAACACAATTTGTATGAGGAGACTTCAGGCTACTCAGAACTCGTCAGCAGGCACAATAGATCGGCTTTTTAAAAATGCATTTGAAACGTTTGAAAAGTTCCTCTTCTTCAACTTGAGGTTGTTCCCCCCCGCCCTCCATTTTTGGATTTACAAAAGTATGTCAGAGGATAGTGCACATCTTGCATGCAAATTCCATATATTTTCCAGATGTTTGGAATATATACAGCTCTCAGATGCCACCACCAAATGCCCTGCCTGGGCCCCTACCCTGTGCTCCTCCTAAACAAGGAGAATTTCCTCATCTGAGTGCACAACACACATTATTTTTCCTACTCCCATCATAGCACAGGGCCATTCCAGCATGGTGGGGCTCCATGGCCA
Organism: Dryoscopus gambensis; assembly: GCA_013389985.1. NCBI lineage: Eukaryota > Metazoa > Chordata > Aves > Passeriformes > Malaconotidae > Dryoscopus > Dryoscopus gambensis. The sequence continues at coordinate 38,144 of WEIT01016820.1, forward strand.
GTCCTGTCCCACCATCTCCTCAGGGAGCAGAGGTGGCTCGGGAGCAGCACCAGCTCTGCCATGAGGGAGGCAAAAGACAGTGACAGCCTGTCCTGGTGCCAGGGCCCTGCCACACGCACCAACAGCCCTGGTTCTATGTATTTTTAAACAAACAACTTCACAGAAGGCAATACTGGAAATTTAGTACCAGTAAGGACTCATCCTGGCCAATAGCCTGATGGCCAACACAAATATGGTACAGCAACAGAGGATGCTCCTCTGCTTTAAGCTACACCTGTGTGCTTGCAGAAGTGGGAGTTAATGAGTTTACTTAAAATCCCCGTCCTGGTAAAATCCTTGCTCCCTAAAATGTTGCTGTTGCACCATGCCAGATACAAACCCTTGCTGCACAGAAGCCCTGATATTTTTTTTTTTAATAGGAGCATAAACAGAAGCTTCTTCAGCAAACAATAAAATTTTAAAAATATGCATATTATGAATGCTTGCCCACTGCTCCTGCATTTCCCAAAAGGGCTTCACGGGGCACAGGGCTGGGCAGCTACAGGCTCTGGAGACAGATCCTGGTGCTGTGCCTTCCACTGGATCATTGTCTTCTGTCCTGGAACCAATTGCTTGTCTACAAAAACAGGTGATGGTCTGATTAAAACAAAACAAAAAAAGATATATTACCCCCCCTTTGCAATGCTTGCTCGCTCTCTACATTCCCCAGGGCAGGTGCTCCTAACTTGGCTTTAAAAAAGATCTTTTCTCAAGTGGTAAAGGATGCAGATTCATTAGGAACACACTGGATTTAGATATGCAGATTCAAAAGCCCACAGTTGTTTTTTGCAAGAGACCTCTGTTTTCCCTGGAACAGAGACACAGGCTCAGGCCCTAGCCAGGCAAAGCCACATGGAAGAACCAGGAGCTACTCACAAGAATGCTTGAGATCAAAATTTCAGGGACTCCATACTTGCAGCACAGCCTCATGCTGGACTTCCTTTAACTTGATAAGAATCAATCACAACAGAGTTTATCAAATCATTTCTTGTTTACAGAGCCATAATTTACTTTGATATAAAAACATAAGCCCCAGAAGTGTTCGCAAATTTAATGTTATGTTCTTTTCTTTGTTTAAGCTGGGACAATAACAACTTGCAGTAAAACCCTAGGAACAGTTCTGAGTGACACTGCACCATTAAAAAAAAAACCCAACAAACCACCAAGAAAGCCACCATGGGAATTATAAAAGATGGGGCTGGCACTGGGACATGAAATTCACAAGCATGGCTGAGTTTGAAGTTGTCATGGTACCACTGCTACTACGTGTGAATCACAGCACCATCAGACCACCCTCCGAAAAGCAGCAGTTTCGCCTGCATACAAAGCAAGCAAAACCTCAGAACAAACTGTTCTGTACCTCCCAGGAGCTCAGTGTTCACTCTGATTTGGTTGTCTGGATCTAAAGTTTAAAAAGTGGTGAGATTTTGGAAAAATTAGTAATTCCCTGCAAGCTAGGCTGGACTCCACCTTGCCATGACATTATGGAGCTGCAATTCTACAACCTGTGGATTAAGTCAGAAGCACCAGAAACAAGTATCTTCTCTATGGCAATAATAAAAATGAGCAGAATCCCTGTCAGTAATCAATGCTTCTATTGCTATTAGCCCTTTTGTGCTCTGCTACACATTGTAGCGTGGATAATTCATCACTATCTTGTTAACTTATTTTGCAAATTTTTTCTTGAATATGTGGGCTAAGGTTTGTTCCCTTTATTGCTATGCTCCTAATAATAGTGTGCAGCCAAGTGTAAAAGATCTTCTGTCTTCTCAATTAACAGACTATTAAGCTTTCCCCGAAGAGTAATAAACTCCTGAAAACTGGCAGGGACAGCAGTCCACAGACACATATTTTTCCCCAAACTGCAGGTTTCTCTTTCCAGATCTGTGTGGAATGTTCTAAACTAGATTTTGCTGAGGAGACACACAGAAGGTATGTTCACACTAACTAACATGCTAAACAGGTGAAAAGTCATCTGGTATACAAGTAAATATTTCAAAATATTTCTTTCATCAAGTATTTACTCATGGTACATGAATAATCTTTTGAGACTCTTTCTCAACAACAGATATTTTTCCAGTAGGGCCACAGGGTCTCTGAGCATCCCTGGAAGAGACAGCTGGAAAAAGCAAGTATGTTGTCAGGATGGCTGAATTCACTGACTTAGAAGCATCTGCACTGTTATGAAATAAATGGAGGAGGCCATAAATTCCAGAACCCTTGTTCTGAACTGAGGAGTTGGGGAATGCAGAAACTGAAGATAATGGCAAACTCTCTCTCCCTGCTCCCAAATGCAGTCAGATATCTGGGAAACAACGCAAAGTTTACCTATATTTGTAACTAAATTCAGTGTTCTTCAGTCCAAGTCTCAATGTTCCCCACACAAAAGGTGAGCAAGGTCAGGCTGCAGAGGTGAGGTGTTACCACACTCATTAAGTTACGCCACAGGAGAGCCAAAGATCACACTCAAAAGCAACAGGGCTGCTCTTTTTTCACAGTGCAAAAGTTAAGGCTGGGAATTCACAGCTTAACAGGTCCAGGGTCAGAAGATGTTCTTGCACAATTTTTAAAAAGGATAAAGAATTCCTTCCTGAAATTCATGACCTGAAGACGTGGAAGGAAGACCATCTGCCCCTTCTCTTCCTAGTTTGCTATAGAGAGCAGCCAGGATCATCTGCTACCTGTAACTTGGCCCCTCTGTGAGTGTGCGGCCCCAGTGAGTGCACAGTGATAACATGGAAAAGCAGAATGTGCAAGGAGGTTCTTTTACAACTTACAGGGTAGGTAAGGTCTTCTACTTCATCAGACTCCGTTTAAAACCACAGCTAGTTTGAAACCTGCCCAATAGCCATGCTATACTAGCCACAATTTGTTATTTTCTTGTCTCTTGCAACCAGAAACCGGCAAAATTCCCTAAAATTCACTACTAGGAAGTCCCATCGCAATTTATTTCAGCTTTCTGTGATGAGATAGTATTGTCAGTGCTAACCTTTAACTGAGCAAAGCCTAGCCTTGGGTTCTGTGTGGGGACCACCCCCACACCAGGATATACTTCTCTGTTAGTTAAAACCAACTAGAGTATAAACAAAGGGAGGCACCTGGGGACTCGGAGTCAGCTCTCTCCACATAGCCTTTCCTGCTTTTACCTCACTACTGCTCATTTTTCAGATTCAGATGACACTTTATTTTTTTTTTCCCTTCTCTGGGAAATTTAATAAGCAACTTCTTTTTTCACCACACCTTTGATCCTGCCTTTTCTTGCTTCATACTTACTGGGTTCATAGTTTGTTTTTTTTTTTAAGGTATCACTGGACAACCCCGCAGCAATAGGTCCCCTTCTGTTTTCTGATCACCTCCATGACACAGGCCATACATAATCATTCTTGTTTTAAATTAAGAAATAGAACTCCTGAGATAAGGATAACTGTCCTGGTTTGACAGGAAGGGAGTTTTTTAAGGAAGGTGTAGTCAAACCAATCATGGGTTAGAAGTGAATATTGACATCTGGTGTGGCCACTAAGGAGATGTGTCACCTCTGAGAACATGGGGAGATAAAGGAGAGAATCAGAGAGGTACTTCCTTTTGTGTTCCGGCAGCAGAAAAGAGCACATCTCCTCCCTCACCCAGCCCAAGGCCTGGGCCTGGGCCTGGGCGGGGGAGGGGCAGCCATGCGGCCTGAAGTCACTCAGCCTGAGGAGAGAGGTAGGCCGGAGCCCGGAGAGAGAGGGAGAGAGATGGAAGGGTATGGACTGAGCCAGCTTGCAGGATGGAAGGGTGGAGAGACGAGGAGATGGTTCTCTACCCCCCCCGCCCCCCCCAGAGAGAGAGACTGTGTCTGTCCGTGCCGGCCGAAGAGCAAAGCGGGGGAGGTTCCCGGCCTTGGGAGTCCTGGAGCTGACGGCACGGCAGTAGCAGCAGAGACTTTTTAACCCTTCTCTTCCTTGGGAACAGAAAGCTTTATGAAATATTAATCCTCCTGAGCAGTGAGAGTGAGAAGAGAGACAGCCTGGAATCCTGTGACGTTAGAGGAATTGATGGGAAGAATTCGGTGGGAGGAGATTGATGGAGTGGCTTATGCTGGACTTATCTTGTATGACCATAGACTGAATAATCTGTCTTTAATATGTGAGACTGCATTTAGGTGGATGCAGTGGTTGGATGCCAGATGAGGCGACCTGCTGCAGTGATGCTGATGCCAAGTGGATGAAGAAGGAGAGAGGATGAAGAGGGTGGGGTGAGTGCCCTCTGTCTTCGGAGCAGAAGACCAGGAAGAGGGTGTGGTGGTGCCCCCTCTCTTCAGAGCAGAAGAAACCCTCGGCCCCAGGGGTTGTAAAATGGGGGGGACAGTTTTGTCCCAAAAAAGGAGCTTCTAGTACTTGGCAAAGCGTCATTGAATCCTGAGGGCAGTCTTGGTCCATGGATTGGTGGTGAGAGCACCAGACATGGAAGGACACTATGGTTTGCAAGAGAGACTCCTCTCTTCTTAGATGAACTGAGAAATGATTATTTAAGTATTGTTAACCGATCAGGAAATCCAAGGTTTTGTCTAATTGTGGGAAGGGTGGAAGTTGGGAGGAGGAGGAATGTTTCTGAGAGTTTTCATGTTTCCTATGTGTTTCTCTCCTTTAATGTAGATTAATAAATTTTTTTTTTCTTATTCCTAAGTCTGAGCCTGCTCTGCTCTATTCCTGATCACATCTCACAACCATTATTAGTAAAAATATATTTTCATGGGGCACTGGCTTGTGTCCAGTGTCTAACCATGACAATAACCAATACCCAGGTAAGGAATTAATTAAATAAAGCTTTCTCCTCCTCTACTCTTGTTTAATTTAAAATTTTTCTACATTTCCTATGATATTGAATGCTCTGGATTGACTCAGCTCCCAAAAACCATCTCAGTACCATCTGTAACCAGTGTTCCTTGACTAGCTCCAAATCAAGCTCAGTTGTCATTTTGCAGTTCCATGCATTCAACTTATTTCCTCTTTCCCTCTTATCTTCCCCTCACCTTGATCTTCAAAAGCTCCTTCAATTCCTACCGTAAAACCTTTCCTTCCAGTCCAACCTGCCTCACTTTTCTCCTCCTTCTCCCAACCACCTCTTCAAGTGGGAAGTCATCTTTCTCCAATGTCAAGGATAAAATTCACCCCATGCAGAGGAGTTGGTGTCAGGTCCACTTAAGTCTTCCAAAGAATTTCACCTCAGATGACTTTCCCCTCTCCTCCTCCTCCAGAGTCATTCCTTTCACAATGCTTTTCAACAATGACCTCAGCCAGATTCCTTCACTACTGCTAACTTGTACCAGCACTTAATGTACTTTATGTGCCTGCAGTGGTTTTTTCTGAGTTTGTAATCGGCTGCAAATTCCTTGAAGCATGTCTCATTATATTTTTGTATAGCTCCACTCACTCTGCCTCTACTTAATAAATAATGGCTACTCTACAAGAACGCTCACTACACACTCCTCCTGCTTTAAATACCAGCCCTTGCATTGTCAGCTTTCCTCATTTTTCTTTTGTCTGCATGAGTCATCGTACCCACCTTCTGTGTGTGTTTATATACACATTCATGCTCATTGACATTTCTCTCCACAGAAAGAAATGCTACAGTAACCCTCTGTACCAAAATGCCTTATTTTGCACATAAAAGTAAAAATTTTGATTTAGCTGTAGAGTGTCAGCTTCAAAGATTATCCACTTTTATATTCTTCCTAGAAAAGTTCCCCTTCCCTCCCACAAAACCCCTTATCAGAGAGTATAAAAGCACTGTTTGTGTTCTCCAAGAAAAGCTATTTTAGACATGAGACCCCATGTTTAACTTGCCCTGCTGTTGCTATAAGAAATACATGGCAGATGATAAACAAACAACATGCTAAAAATACATGGAAATCTTGAACACTGGAACTAAGCCTAAGTGAAAGAGCTTTATGTTGAGGAGAACACAGTGAGGTGTAGCCTGGCTGAGAAAAACACTGGCTCCCACAAGCACAGTCACAATAAGGCACTTTCATTGCTGCAAGGTCTTATTTACTTGTCCAAGCCTATTAGGGGTTAGACCTGCTCCACAATTGCAACCCTGGGGTCAGCTTTCACAGGTTCCAGGTACAAATTACAGCCAGTGCCCTGTTTCTGCTTTGGTTACTCACTGGCTTCAGAAACCTTTCTTCCATTTTCTTCATTCACACTGGCTTTTAAATTCGCTCATTTAATGCACTGCAAGTGAGTTACATTTCCAAAATGTTTCTCTTGCAAGTACATCTTAACCTAGTTTTACTCAAAGGTCTCAGGTGAGATGACCCAAGCAGGGCAGGGTTAGAGAGTGTGACTTAAATAACTGATGCAGACAGGAAGCTGCATCAGAGTTGTGGAATTTATTGTCTGCTCTGTGATCTGTCACTTTCCAGGACGTTTCTGACCAACAGGGTACCAGACCATAGCAGTCCCATCATCACCAGGGATGTTGCCATCTCATAGGAATCTTCACATTCAGGTGCTCTAAATTCAAAGGCCAACCCACATTCTATGCATTTTAACACACCAAAACTTGAAATATGGCGAATTATACTCTCTTGTCTATCTCAGATATATGTGCAGCTGATACTACATTAGCATTGAAGTCTCTCTAAAATAAGAAGTCTTTATTGGCCTCTTTAGCAGAGAAATCCTGACATATAGTACGACCATAAGACCCACCTGAAATTTCATAAAACCCCACAGTCAATTGCAATGCAAATCTGAGGTTCCTCAGTAATAATTTTTGAACCACCCCTATTCTCCTCTCTGTGAGGATCGTGGTAGGAAATGTAACCAGTCATGACAGGTTACAGACAACCCCTGAAAGCAATACAGCTGTCTGTTTCATACAGATGCTGTGGAAAGAGCCACCCTTGCTCATGGCAGGAAAACTGCAGCGATTGCTGCAGAGCCCAAGTAAGCAGAGATGAGGTAGCAGCTGTAACTTCTGCTGTGGAAAAAGAAAACATGGCAAGCAGAATTCCTACTTTCACAGGAGTCTTACCATTTCGGCTTTGTGCATGGACCTTTGTTTTCTCAGATGCTGAAGATGGTACCACAATACTCCTCCTGAGGTCCTTTTCTCTATCTCCCTCTCATGCTGGACTCTCCGCAAGCCCAACCCAGCCATCCTGCCCTCCAGACTCAGGAAGGATTGTCTACCCAGCTGGCCACTGTGTATCCCCCAACTCCACTGAGCAGCAGTAGCCACTACGACAAGTAAGGCTCCATTACATTGCCCCTGTTAGTACCTCTTTTAATCCCTGTCAGGTCTCAGGATTTTGAATATCAGATAAAAAAGAGTATCTCTCCAAGCACTCTTTTGACCAGTATACTACTGCAGCCGTGTCCTGGCCTTGATGCATTTCTGAACAGAGGTTTCTGTGCTTCATCCCCTTCTGATCTGGTCCTCACTCCAGGGACTGAATTTTGCCCCACAAACGCTGTTCTCATTCATCTGACTCTTCCCCTCCTGGTTCCCACTCCAGAATAATCGAGCAGAGAGGGAGATTGAACTCCATGCATTCAGAGTGAAACCACAAGAAACAAGAAGCCGTGCCCTGCCCTACAGATGTTTCCACAGTTGTCAAGAATTTGATCTCCTATGCTGAACCCTCTACTTCCCTGCAAGGCATAGCATTCCATGCCACAGGCAGCCTCGCTCCACATCAAAAGGGACAGCACCGTCTCGGCTCCTGTGGAATCGTGTTTGCTTTAGGCCAACTGGGCACAGGCTCAAAGGGTGACACTGGCACAGCTGCACCATTAATGCAGGATAACAGGAATACAGGAGATGACTGGAAACCAGCTGCTACTTCTGCAGCCCATAATGTACTGCCAAAAATCTCCATATCCCCTTGATCCAAACTGGGAGATAGAAAAATTGTACTAGGCAGATGTTTATACAGTGCTCAGAGTCGCGTATGACCAACATTACCATTTACTGCTCCCGGTGCCCTAGGAGCGAGGCACAACGGTTAGCCCCCGTCAGAGGAGACTTCTGTTCCATGCAGGAGGTTCCTGGGACTGTCAGGAGACATTTTGCAGCAGCACTGTGCTGTGTTACAGGCATAATCTGAAATCAAACAAGGGATAGCAAGGCATATTGTTCTAGTGTAAGCACAACAAAAATGTTTAAGTAAAAAAAAGAGATAAAGATGGCAGGAAAACTGAAATAGCACCTTTCTGACTAAAGGGAACCAAATTTTCAAGTGCTAGGCAGATGTTGGAAGACAATGAAAAAATCTGTTGAAGCCACTGAATACATAGAAAGTTTTGGGTTTTTCTATGTAACTAGCTTTATCCCCAGACCTTTTAAGTTTTAAAGAGTGAGATGTATTCAATACAATAGCTGCTGTCACTTTCTAGACAATTATTCCTTCCACTTCTAAATTAATAACTGCAAATCTATGTCATGCAAAAATATGGGACGATTCTTTCGGCTGTGAACATTTCCAGCAGGGGATTTCAGTGCCTTTTCTTCCTCTATCAGGGGCTGCCACTGTTCTGTCTGTGTTGAGAATAGCTGCCACCAACTCTCAGCTCTCTGTGTCAGATCTCATGCAAATGGCAAAATTTGGGATTGCTTCCCCTGGGAAGCAGCCACTGCCTGCACCACCATAGTGCCTTACCTCTGGGAAACAGGTGGTGGGACAGAATGGGAGCAGGCAACAGGCTACCAGCTGGACCATGCTGGGGACACTTCAAAAAAAAAAAATTCCCTTCCCATTTTCCTTCTCTGACCTTGAACGTCTAGTTTTTATTCTGTGCCATTTTAAAAAGCAAAATTTTTTTGCGGGGAGAAAAGGCTTTGTGTCACACACTTTGCTTCTTTCTGCCACAGTAAGCAGCAGTCTAAAATAGGGGGGCTGCTGGGGGTAGGTGCTGTTAGATGTTATCACCTCTCTTCTCAGTGTGCAGGCACTATGCAGTGCCTTGGGTGAATAGTTTCAGAGGAGAGACCAAGACACAGCTTTCAATACAGTCAATGCATAACGCAGTACCTTAGGCAAACACTTATTTCAAAGGAGTTGTCTAAAAATATACACTTCTTTTGTCTCCTCTACCCTTTATGGGTGATGACTGGGCTCCTGTGTAGCTTAAAGATGAGATGAAAGGACTAAAAATAATAGTTAAGAGGAAGGGGGGAAATGTCATGAGAGTTAACAGTTCCTTACACAGGAGACAGACATCACTGTATGCAAGGATTACCTAAACTGTTTTTTTCAGATTTTTAAACATATTTACATGCCGACCAACCAGCTCTTGGTACTTGTTCATCATGAAATGTAAAGCTACTTTAGATCTTGGACTAGGAAGTAAGCAAACCTGCATCAGTAATACTCCATGATTTAAGTGGTGGTACTGATTTCTAGTTTGTACACAGCCGAACGTGTCCTGGGCTTATCCCAGCTCAGCCCCGTGGGCAGCAGGGCAGGGAGGGGATTCTGCCCCTCTGCCCCGCTCTGCTGAGACCCCTCCTGCAGTGCTGCATCCAGCTCTGGGGTCCCAGCACAGGAGGGACAGGGACCTGTGGGAGCCAGGCCAGAGGAGGCCACCAAGATGATCAGAGGGAGGGAGCAGCTCTGCTGTGAGGAAAGGCTGAGGGAGCTGGGGTTGTTCGGTCCAGAGAAGGCTATGGGAAGACCTCAGAGCACTTTCCAGTGCCTAAGGGGGCTACAAGAGAGCTGGAGAGGGACTTTTTACAGGAGCATGTAGTGATAGGACAGAGGGAATGGCTTTAAGCTGAAGGAAGGTAGATTTATATTTGAAATTTGGAAGAAATTTTTTTGCTGTGAGGATGCTGAGGCACTGGAACAGGTTGCCCAGGGAAGTTGTGGCTGCCCCATCCTTGGAACTGTTCAAGGCCAGGTTGGTCTAGTGGAAGGTGTCTGTGCCCAAGGCAGGTGGCTTGGAATGAAATTATCTTTAAGCTCCTTCCCAAGCCAAGCCATTCTATGACTCTACTACCTATGACAAGAACAGCTACACAAGATTTTTGTTTCCTGGATTTATCTAATTCTTGCTGGAAATGCCTGTAGTGGTTTGGTTCGCATCTTTACTTTCTGTGAGATAAGAATCAGGAGAGATGCAAAGCAGGCTCCATACTTTAAAGAATATAAAGAAGTTTATTAATAGAACTAAAAGAAAAAAAAGTAATAAGGGTTAGAATAAACCTTCAGAACACTTCTCCTGCCCCCATCCTCCTTCCTCCATCCACTTACAACATAAAGACACAAACTTGGGATTATTCAGTCAGTTTACCACCTCTATAATAGTCTTTCATTAGTTCACTTAGGGACAGGAGTCTCTTTTGCCCAATGCTATGGAACTTCCCCCCAAGAAACAACCTTCTCATGGTTTCAATGCCACAGCGCAACAGCCGCCCAGGGTGGTTCTGCTGGCATGTGTGTGAGTCCCTTCCCTCGACCTACAGCTTTCCCCACAACTGTTTTCAAGGGTTCAATCTTAGCTAATGGGGTATTATTTTAAGGCTGAGCTGTTCAAGAGAAAAGGTTCTCTTCACTATATCTCTGGGATCATCTTCATCTCTAGAAACAGAGGTCTTCACTTCATCACTATCTCTCTCTGTTCAGGCTTCTCACTGGATCACAGCCACTTCAACATTTACTTATTTCAGCACGGGCACTTCGCTTGTGGTAGTTGAACTCTCTACTCTCCATGCTTATCACGAAATTACAAGGGGTTCTTTGATATATCATAGTCCATCACCATAACTTTAGAAAAGAATTTCAGCTTACTAGCATCTCCTCTATCTCCTCTGGGCTTCAGCTCTTTCTTCTTCACTGATTTTGGTGTCATTTATCATGGTGTCTATTCATGTGCCTTTGCCTTTCCCTTTCACTCTGATCTGGTAGAGGTAATTGATGTTTGCAGGTTTTAGCTCTTCTGGGGAACTTACAGTGCTGAAGGAGTTAATCTTTACCTGTGCTCTTGCAGTTAGAACTTATCTGTCTCTGTTGGTCACACGACCTCTGCCAAGCGGCCAGAGCTGGTGTCAGTGTAAAGTTTCATCTTGGCGGCCGGACCGGAGAAGGGGACTGCGTGGACCACACTGGGTGGCTGCTTTAGCCGAGCAGGAGCCGCTAAGATGTTTGGCTGAGCCGCAACGCAGGGCGGGCCGGCCCAGACGGAGCAGAGCCACGGCCCGGCCCCACAGGTTCGCACGGGCAGGGCCCAGCTGGGCCCGCCGGGCCAAGCAGACCCCAAGTTATCTGTCCCAAAACAGGAAGCAAGAGAGTGATTCCCGGGCTTGGTCGTCTTTTAAATATGTTTTTTACAGAGGTGTGTCCAGGTTCTCAGGTGGCTTATCTGAGTTGTCAATATTCAAATTAGCTAATTGATTGGTTCTATCACATCTGGAGGAAGTTACAACAGCCCCTTGCAAAAAACATCACTTCCGTAGCTGGTGAAACGTTTTTTTTTCTTAACTAAAACTCTAAGCCGTGCTAACCCATGACAATGCCAATGAGGATTTTTTCACCGTGACCATGTTAAATAGCAGAAAATGAAGCGGGATTAGAAAGTAAAAGGTACTTTAGAATAACATCTTGTTGCTTGCCATCTTAAGATTCCCCTTCACTCTCTTTCTTCCTTCTTCACTTAAAATAATTGTGGCACAAAAGCTAAGACCCCCAAGTCACTGGTTCACTACCGCACACACAGAGGACAAGCACACAGATACACTCGTGTGGGGACAGCATGTAGCACCTAAAGGGACACAGGCTCCCTGGACATCCAAAGGTGAATCACATGCTGAGCCATTTATGAGGCATGTGAGAGTCACTGAGGCTTCTTGAAAAAAAACCAACACCAAATCAAAGGTCGCTTTCAGAGTAAAATGTGAATTCAGGAAAAAAAGCAATGTGCAATTGTTTCAGCTACTGGAGGAACTTCCATCTTCCACAGAAACCCCAGGAAAGCATTTCCCAAGTCATGGCATATAAGAGACTGAGCATCAGGGCATCCAACTCCAAATCGTCCTTGAATTTCATCACTTAATTTCTATCAGTACTTGTGATGAGATTCGGGCAAGGGATCTAGTCAGGCAGAACTTGAAAAACTGTAACATTTTGCTAGAGTTACAGAGGGGCAAACAGGCAGATATAGAGAGGTAACAACATCAAACTTGATGTATCCGTCTCAGTGGCTACCCACAACTCACCTGCAGAAGTAACCTTTGATCTCTGTACTGAAATTTTCAAAGGAATTTGAGCATGCAAGAGTGTGACACTAAAAATCAACACCAGCTTCAGTAGAGACTGGGGCCACAGAGCCCCACAAACTTACAGAGTAGCCCACTTTGCCTCCCATTTAGTGAGAAATTTTCAACACCTCCCCAAACTAGACTGGATGAAGAGAATCCACATCTGTACTGTGAAGGAGGACAGAGTTATTTCTCCATCTCTCCCCAACACACCACGATGCACTGAAGGCACACACTGACTTTAACTGTGGAAGCAGGCATCAGGTTTATCTAACTGGCATATCCACAAATCAATTTTGTTTGTTTTACATTCAGCTAAATTCTGAGTAATTTAATCAGAAAAGTAATCTGGAAATAGTGACAAATCTCTTTATTCATTAAGAGCAAGCATTCCTTAGAAAGCCAAATCAAAGTGGGCTGCTGTGAGCTTGGATCCGCATATGCTCCTTCATTAGCAGCATTGATAGTTACCAGCAGAGAGGATTTTTATGCCCCAAGTTTGTGCCATGATCCCTTTAAGTCACTCCGACAATCAAAAGGAAATAAAAATCTTATCAGAAATTATTGCCTGCATATCCTAGCCACTGCTCTAGGCTCATATCAAGTCCCTACAGACATTCCCACAGGTGTATCCCACAGCTCTAATGTGACAAGCTGCGCCATACAGCAGAACATTGTCATTGTATTCTTCAGTTTCAAACCCACATTTTTCTTGGCAAGTTTACAGTCAATGAAGAATAATTTGCTTCTCTTGTGTAAAGACATGTTTGTCTTCCTGCAAGAAATTTCTCTACTCTTATAAAGGCTTCCACAATGCATGTCCCTGCAAATGATCTATCAGAGTCCACGTCTGTCCTTGACACCCATAACACTACAGTTCCTTTTGCTGAGGAGCAGAGGAAGACTGGGGTGCCAAGTCCCACGAACACAATTGCTATCCCCCCTCATCTGGAAATCTCTGAAGCACAAATAAAAATTTCTTCATCCTGCAGCTGTTTTATGAAAAAAACCCATCAACATCACATGCAACTTCCATTTTGTGAGGAACAAGCTGGAGACCAAGAAGATTCTGCGTGACCACAGTTCTGTCTGCAAAGAGTTCACTGGCAGTGTGAGGCACTTTTGAGTCAATTGATTCTGAATCACCAAGCAAATGCTGTTAACATTCACTCAGAGGGGAATGTTTCTTGGGATATCACACCCGTTTCCACATCCTCATCACCCCACAGGCTGTTTAGCACACCATACACTCAGCTCCGCAGCCCTGCTTGTTCTGGTAGACACTATCCAAGTTTTACTTGGTGTTACAGCACAACTGAATAAATATAGTGAATTTACAAGAGCCTGAAACCCCCCACCAAGTAATAAAAGTCAGAGATATTCAGGTGCTCTATGGAACTGTCCTAGGACATCACCACTGGAGAAACAGAGGCATAGTGTTGGGTTTGCCTGGTGGGCAGACTCAAAACTGAAACGTGGACTGAGGAAAGCATGTATTTCAAGAAATTATTTCCAAACTGTACTGCCATTAGAAGATTAGACTGGCTCCTTAGGGATATGGCTTTTTCAGGCGGCTGCATTTTGGCTTGGCCATTGATTCCTCACATCAAGCCTACTTACAAGAGAGAAGAGTCTGTGCAGAAGCTGGGTTAGGGTCCTTTCCCTCTGAAGCACAGTTGAGCATCACTGGTGGCATTATCTCCATACTACAAGGTGATGTATCCAAAGAGAGACAGCATCCCCATCCTATTCCATTTTGGACACCAAACAATTAAAATGCTCAGTTATATAGCTCAGGAAGCCCTAGTTGAGATCTATGAACTCTAGTTGAGATTTATGAACTCAGAATTACTGTCTTAAAATTACCTTTATGTATTACATTTTCTGCTTTCCAGAATGCTTCCGAAGAATCTCAGGCACACAATTTACTACTGAGACCAGAAGCACAAGATGATTCATGACAATAGCTGTTAGTGTTACCCAAGACACTCATGACCTATCCTATGTGCTCGCTTGCAACTGTACAGCACCAGACACTGTGTCTGGACACCTTGGAACAAAAATTATCTGGAGAAACAGTACTTGCACTAATGCTGCAATCCATCATTTGCACTAATGTCATAAGCTGACTTAAAAACTCCAAAATATTATGGAAGTGCACCGTTAAACCTTTGTGTGGGCTTCATGGGCAAATCGTGTTCACTTATTCTACATGTTTGCTTAAGAACATAAATAAACTGAGAAGTCTTCTTTGTGATATGAACCAAAGTAGATTTTAGTGGGAAACAGATCTTTCTGTCCTGCATAAGGGACCTGAACAACGTTTTAACGTTTAAAATTATTTTCACATGAGAATTCCCATTTAGATGTTTCCAGTTTATGGTCACTGATTTCAAGTTAATAAGGAGAAGGGTATTTAAATAAAACATAATACAGAGCTTTGTGAAGTAAAGCTTCTAATCTGATTTAGATTGTTTCATTTCCAGCTCTACAACTCTCAGTTTCCAGTCAGCAGCTTTGCTTAAGGCTATGAGTGCCTCAGTTCCTTGAGGCACTTTTGTTGTCAGTATTTATATCAACAGCACTGATGCAAACAGCCCACTAACACTCCAAGAACGGAAAGTACACATGAAATAAAGCAGATTTAAAAACCATCAAGACAATGCATTTTTCTCATTTATTCAAATCTTCTGCAGGAAGTAAACACTGAAAGATTTAAAAAAACTTCACACTGCAGTATGTACAGTTTTGTGACATCACATGAGGAAATTAATTTCTAATAAAAAAAATGAGACCAGTTAAATTACTGAAGACACATCACAATAAAACTGGTTGTGGTAAAATCCCAAATTCTTATGTATGGCAATGAAAATCAATACTCCTTTGTTTTACAGGGATGGAATAGTCCTGGTACAATATTTCAATTATGCAAAATGGAGTCCTGAACTTACATGACTTATAGTTGTATGAGCACTTCATGTTTTAAAAGTAGGTTCGCATTTTTTTTTCCAGACCCTTTTGATTTGAAGCACATTCTTTCACAAAGCTAAAATACCACAGCAGAAGTCATGTCCAGAAGTGGAATACTGTTGTGTTTTGAACTGACCTGACTTGTTAAGACATTTTTTTTTTTTTGCCAACGCACAGATGCACAGGGTCCCCCATGCACTTTTCATGCAGCAGGTAATCACAACTTTAAATAAAAGAATTTTTCTATACATTCTTCCAGACTTGCAACTGTATACATACATGCAAAAGTTTTTAAACCTATGTGATCATATTTACACTTATACATGGAATATACATAACAAAAAAGATTAAAAGGTTTTTTCCTTTGCATTAGAACAATACAAAATATGTATTTTTCATTAAGGAAACCACTATTTACATCACCTTTTAAAAACCAATTTCAACATATTATAGGCGTAACAAGTCAACATATTTACATTATATATAAATATATATATAATATATACTTACCAGTTTACTCCTCTGTAAGATGTGGCAGAGAACAAACTGGTAATATCATGTCACTGACGTCAATGAGAGCTGTAATACTTTCACCAACATTTAACAGGGAAAATTTAAACCACTCATTTTTTTTCTTTTAAAAACACTTGTAAATTAAAAATTTAAAAACATCACTAAGAGTAAATGGCTAAGAAAAGTGAAAGTTATGGCTGAATTCCCTTTTGATCTCATATAAACTTCTCAAACTGAGCTGCCCAGCTCTGTGGTATTGGTAGAGAAGCCCTCCAGCTCTCCACCTTTGATTCTGCGGTCATGCTTTACCCACCATCATTTCCTCAAGCTTTGGCAGAGGAGACACTAGAAACCTGGATATCTGAGTCCCAGACACTTCTCTCTGGAAAGAAAAGGCATATCTGCTTGGCAATTCCAAGTCAATCCCCGAATCCAGCTGGCTTGGGTGCTCCACCAGGTGCTGGGGACACCCCCTCGAGCAAGGCACCGGGCACTCCACAACACAACTGCTTCAGCCCCAGCCCTTCCCAGCTAAGTGGGGCTAAAGTTACTTCAGGTTTAACTTCCAAGGGTCTGCAACTGCAGCTCTAAGCGTGGTATGGAGACAATTCCCTAACTCACTTCCTCACTGCTCTGAGAGCTGGAGGCAGCTTTCCCCCAGCAGTCTCAGCTGGCTGTAAGTGGGACGTGTTCTCCCCTCCCTGCCTGCTCCTTTGATGGCGAGATCGCACACCAGCGCCCATCAGTCCTGCACCACTCTGCCTATACAGCTGCTGCTGCCGAGATCTGCCAAGACCCCATTCTGCTTCAAATCTGTACTCTAAAGGCCTAGAGGAGACAGGAGTTGCTGAGAGTACCGAGTGCTACTCAAGAGATGACCCCAGTTTGCAGTTCAGGGAATGGCGGAAATCAGGGACCTTAGAGTTGCTTGGGAAAACGTGGCCAGCCCTACCAGCCTCTCCTGGGGCAACAAACCCAGCTCCTGCACCCCGCTCTTTTCTGATGGAAAAATCCCCAAGGAAAAACACCAGCAACTCCTTTTTTTACTCACCCATGCCACAAGACAAAAAATAACTCAAGAGCCTTTGGTCCTTAAGGTGTAAATGCTGTAAATGTGGATGGGGTAGATTCAAAGAAGACCTCTCTCCCCTAGGGAGGGGGTAACACCAGTGATACTGGAGAATTTCATACAGGAGGAGGCTGCTGCCCTCTTAGCAGCTGACTGAGCATTCCCTTGGCATGTCCTGCCCTCTCTCAAGGGCCTCGGCATTGTTACCTGCTGTTTGAGATTGCAATGTCTGCAAGAGATAGGATTCTTCCATGAACACCATGTCCTGAACTTAAATTCTTGTATATTAGCGTTTACTGACGTCTGTGAGAATGGCAATACCCTTTCATTAACATCAACTAAAAAGAAAGCTAAATCTTTAACTGGTCAAACTGTTAACACTTTAACTTAAATGTTTTATAAAACTTTCAAAACTAAATGTTCAAAAGTATATATTATAACAATAGACTACCCTAGAATAAATACAAAGGTCAGCACATTGCTCGATTCCAATATTATTTTTTGTTAGGGTCAGAATCTTTTCCCCACTCTTCATCTCAACTTATCTTTGAAGAAGTTTTTTCAACCAGATAATTCCACATCCTCTCACGCTGCATTTTTCTGTGGAGTCCTTCAAGCAAATTATAGCCCTGTATTTAGTCTGGGGACCATCTATTATTCTATATTGTATATATTTCCTACCTATATACACATTGTTTCAAGAAAAATAATCAATTAAGACTTTAAAAGACATTTAATGGATGGAACAAATACCATCTTTTTAATATTTCTGCTGGGTTGACTCATATAAAAAGAATTCAGTTCCACTGTCAATCCAAAATATACTTTATCTCATTAATGATTATTCTATGAGACATCTGAATTGTCATTGGGCCACTTATAAATGCAATATTAAAGACAAACAAAATTTTATTTTTATATTATACTTCAGACAATGACATTTAAAATGATACTAGATTTGTGTGAAGGTTTTAAAATATAAATCTTCTTTGTACAGCCCATTAATATATTATGCTTCACTGAAATAACATAAAAATATATCTTTAAATTGCTCTGTTATTTCTCATAAAAACCAGGGGGAATGTTTTGTATCGGATACTGCCAAATATCTGTGTTCCCTAAAAGAAGGTATCCCCCAGAGGGAGGCAAAACAGAATAGTGGTGCATTTTCCAGCTGTCTGACAGGAGAAGCCCCTTTCAGTAGGAACTGCACTGGAAAGAGGAGGAACTGATCTCAGGCTGGGGATAGGGACAAGAGGGGGACAACAGCTTGCTCTGTCTCAGCAAGCCAGGAGTCTGGGAAAAGGATCTCTGAAACCAAACCAGACAGGAAAAGAGCAAAATGCCCTGTCACTCATCTCTGCTATGCAGACATGGGACGGACAGAAACAGCAGTTTTGTCATGTCATCGGCTTGCCATGGTGAAAACACAAAATTACACCGGAGTGTAGCTTCCGTTACTTGTGCAAGCTGACTGCTTAGCTGCTTGCTGATGGCAGAGAGGATTAGCAGTGAAATCAAGAAGCCATAGAGAACTTTTTTTTAGGTGGGTAAAAAGTTCAGCAAAACGTCTGCTTTCAATAATTAATATAATTTAGAGGAACTGGATTTTGTCCTCTTCCTCCCCCCAGAGAAATGAGGGCTGCAAATGGAGTTAACACTGACAGTGCTAACGGGAAAGCAGAGCCACATGGCCCTTCCCCAGCCAGCAATAATCTTTTAAGGTGTCTCGGCTTTGACTGCAATTTTCAGTTCCTCCCATCTCAGGCTGATATTGCCAGATGTTACAAATCACAGCACAGGTGGGGATTGAAGAAAAGGGTAGAGAAGGATTTCTCAGACATATCCCACTATCCATTACAGAACATGACAAAACCACAGTTTTATCCTCAGTGCTACCTGGAAAATTACTCTAAAGCCAGATTTTCTGCAGTGAAAGGGTAGTGCATTAAACCATGCATCAGCTGTTCAGAGAGTAATAAATATTGGCAGATTATAGATTCTTTTCCCTGGTTGTAAGAAGAGGCCAACACATTTTTCATTAAAATCCTATTCCATCTTTGAGTGAAAGTCTGATGTGCTGCTTTAGCACAGTTGGTATTCTTCCACAGGGAAGCAGGATGGTGCTGAACAGACAGTTCCGCTCATCCCCTTCTCAAGCTTTCCAGCATTTTACTCACTGAATACATGTACTAAGCCCTTCTCCATCACACTACTCCAAGAGGCATTTTGGCTTTCCCCATTTAGGCAGGGAAGTGACAGGAATGTGCCAACAAAAGGACTCATGCAGTACTTGCATGGCCTATGAAAATCTGCCTTTTTTATAAAAAATCTAGAAAAAACCCTTAATCATAACTAGTAACTCATAACTATGGCTAAGAATTCTGAGGAAGGCATTTGTCAAGAGCAGGGCAAGGAAGAAAAATAGATTTTACACCACTATTCTGGCAGGACCACAAACAAGATTTAAAAATAACAATACAAATTTTGGAAGCACTAAAAAATACATTTCAGTGCACTTCAGTTATTAACACTGACGCAGGTTTTTCCAATATGACAAGCTAATACCTTGGACGGACTGCTCCATTTCTTAAAAGTTATCCTTAAAATTTCACAAAACATATTAAAACGTTCAAAAAAAAAAAAAAAGTACACTGTCTCTATGCTCAGGCTTCAAAAAAATAAGGATTATTTTACAGGGAGGGAGGAAACGCAGCATTACCACCACCTAGGCTGTACGCTTATACTTTTTGTTATACCAAAAGCTTGCAGATCCAAATAAGACTCTGATCAAAGAGTACTCATAACTTAATCTGATACATACAGAAACTTCTTGTACAAATTACAACTCCTCTAGTTTCCTTGTGACAATCTACTGTAAAGCAAATTTTATCTACATGTATTTTAAATAACATCACCAGAAAAATAAAAAGTTTATCAAATGAAAACATGTTTCAATTAGACCATGCTTTTTTTTTTTTAAATCATGCTCAATTTATACAGTAGTCAAGTTCATACTCATTTTTCTCTCTTTTTTTTTTTTTTTAAACAAAGATTCAAAACCGTTGATTGTAAACTCACTGAGGAGGCTGCAGTTTATTCTGGCTCTTTTTTGATTGTTCGCACTTTTTCCAGAAGTCCATGCACTTCTCCATTCACACCACCATGCTGATGAGAGGTGTTACTCCCCATATGGCTGTTGTAAGGGCTTCTTAAGTTACTAATAGGAGTTTTAAGCTCTGCATCAGATGTCAACTCCTCTTTGATTGTAACATGAGTTGAACTCTCGGTAAATGAAGGTTCATTCCAAATTTCTTTGTCATGTGCTTCTTGGCTGCTGACAGAGTTGCCACCTTTCTGTAGCATGTAGTACAATATTGGATTGGTTTTGGTCAGTCTCGGAGAGTCTTTCTCATAATCATTCTTGTCCATGCCTGTGATCACCCATCGGATGGGCCCTTTCTCACTGGGCATGGAACACATGCTAAACTGGTCGGGCTCGAGTCTGGACACTGTACTCCCCAAATGCTCAGGGAAGGGGGAGCTGGCAGGACTTTTTACTGCTACAGGATACTGAAATGTTCTGTGATCTACACAATTGTTCTGTTGCACAGGGCTTCCCATCAACGATCTTACTGAAGAAATGGTGAATTCAGGTTTATTGACTGTTGCACCGGTTTTGTTTCCTTTTTTCTTGCCCTCTGTTAGTATGTTATTCCTATGTTGTGACAGATCTCTCTCACAGTTTTCTGAGAGAAGCAGCTGTTTCAACACATTAAAGCCTTTACTATCTCTAGACCAACTCCTATTTTCAGTTTCACTATTTGAACCATGACTTACAGCATATTTAAATTCAGCATCACTTCTGCTGAATTTCAGTTCTTGCTGGTTAAGCAAAGGCCCGTATAGTGCCTCGGTAGGAGAAGCGTGATTGTTTGCAGCATCAGACACATTATTTTTCATCTTTTTTAATGGGCTTTCCAAAGGCTCAGCATGAAGCTTCCTCTTCTTCGGCACCGTGCAAAGACTCTTGGATTCAAGGTGTGTCAGCTCGTTGTTTCGGTGACTCCTGTCCAGCTCATCTGCAGGGTAATTGTCTTGATTCTGTCTCAGCAACCTACTTAGCAGGCCATTTTTGGAAAAGGAGAAGTCTTGAGGTGAAAGAGGCTCAGATTTCAACTCCTCAGATGCTGGAGAAGCAGCTGTGTTTCTCTGCAGTGAATGAACAAACCCTTGGAATTTGTTACCCTTGCATTCTCTTGCTTGTTGTGCATTTGAATTATAAGGAACATTTGATTCTTCAGATGGTTCAGTTTTTATTTTTACCGTCAATATTTGCTCATTCAAAGCCTTGTCTGTCTGTTCTTGAGAACTTTCATCTCTTAAAAGCATCCTCTCTTTCTTTTCACTTTTACCTTTATTGGGAGTTCCCAGAAGCAGCTGAAGGACAGTGCGCCTTTCAAGGAGATTTTCTATTTCCGAACCTGGAAGTCCTTGTTCAGCGGGTGTGGGCTGACAACTGAATATTTTGTTATTTTCTTCATGCATACTCAATTTATTCGTAAGCAGAGGGCTGTTCAATCTATCAATCAAGCCCACAGGTTTATCCATGTTCCCTGCCAGCAGCTGTTTGCTAGCTCTTTGTTCCTCACTCGACATGGAAGTCTGCATGCCGCACTGAGCCAGGTTCTGCAGCAGCTTGCTGGCACTGAATGCTGAGGAGTTCTGGGGACTATCAGTCCTGGTCAGCTTAGCTCCTTGAATTTCTTTGTTTTTGGACAGGTCTATCAAGTGTTTAGATGCGGGATTCATCAGTCTGTCCGGCTGGATGCTGCAGGCGTAGGGTGGCGAGCTCCGCTTGACAGCCAGTGACTGGTGTGAGAGATTTATAGGAGAGTCTGCTTTTGTAGAAGCCAGCAAAGGTGGAGTGCTTAACGGAGTCATGCGGTTGGCACTGGGACTGTCAGTAACAGGAGTCCTTTTCCCAGTCTGTACAGTGAATTTTGCCACATCAGCTGTACTGAGTGGTCCCTGAGGGTCATTACTCTTGTCTACCTGTTCTTCACTCTTATGCCCAAGTAACAGCTGAAGTAGTGTTACTTTCTGGTGGGGATTCAGCTTAGAAGCTTTCGGAGTGTCTTTCTCTTCCTTGTTCTCTGGACAGGAAACTTTTGGATCCCAGTTACGAAGCAAGGACTGAGTCAGGTTATCCAGTGATGCAGGTGGACCTGCATCTGGTTTATCAGTCCTCTGTTTAAAGGATAGGTCTATAGGAAGACAGTTAGAATGCGAGCTTTCATCATCACTGCTGTCTTCTGTAAAACTGGGATTGTTGTCTGAATACTCATCAACAGTTGTTGGTGTGCTGCTGTCTTCAAAAATGCTGGCTCTCTCACTCTGCTCACGCCCTTTCACGTGCTTGGTGGTATTCTGGCTTTTGAGCAGATGTAAGAGCAAACTGTTGCTGGGAGACGTTTTCAGGTTACTCCTTTCCACAGTACTTTTGTATCCCACAGTTTTGGGAGGTGACTGCATGATTCCCACCGAACTCTGAAATGGTGCCATATTGCCTTTGCTAGCAACTGTTTTGGGGGATGATCCTGCTTGACCATTGAGATGGCTTGTCATTCCTTTGGCCAAACCGAATTGGCCTATGTCCTTCTGAGCACTTTCTTGTAATCTGGCCATAGCTGCAAGTCTCTCGCTTGCAATCTGATTGGCATTTTGTGCTTTTAAAGCATGTTCCCTGGAGTACTGCTGCAAGTGGGCTTCACTGGAAAGGAGCAAGGCCAGCTGGCTGCATGCTACGCTGGGCTTGGGCGAAGCAGCAGGACTGGATCGTTTCTCTACCATGCTTGCAACAGCTTGTAGTCTTGCAGCACATGACAGGGGCTCATTCATCACCTTAGGGCTGCTCTGCACTGCATGAGGAGATTCTATAAACCTCTCTTTGGGCAGGTTCTTAGTTATGTCAGGCAGGCTGTTGTCCAGCTTCTGATCTTTTGCTTTGCTCTTCTTCAGCAGAGTCTTCAGGTGACTGGATGCAACACCATAGCACCTTAAATCTTTCTCCACTTGCAAAGAATCATGGCTAAGGGAATACCCTTGCTCCTTAAGGCTCTGTCTAATCTGCTGTGACAGAGCAACACTCTGCAGCCTAGAGCTGAATGACTGAAGCAAAGAGGCAAGTAATGTGCTATCCTGTTTGCCTTTAGGCACATTTTCAACCATGCCAGCCAACAAAGCTTCCTTTTTTCCATCTAAATCCACAATGGAATCCGACAACCGCCTTCTCTTTGCTGCATTCCAGTCTTCTGAAGATTGCAACAGTCTTGCTTTTTTGAGGTGCAGCATGCCAGATCCCCGATATGTACTTGTGTTAAGAACTGGACCATTACTTTGACAGTTGGGAAATATATTTCCTGAAATCTTAAAGTTTTGATCCTCCCCACTATGCCCAGTGGACTTTTTGTCAGCTGCAGTACCTGAGCCTCCTGCTGCTTGATGCATTAGTAATCCCTCTAGGTAAGTTAGAACAACAGAATCCTGGTGCATCTCAGAGCCAAGCTCTTCTCCATGAGTCATGTTCAATAAAAGTTTCCAAAAAGGCTCTGGTTCTGTTCACTTCAAAGACTAGTTTTGCTGAACCAAGATGCAGAGTTAATAACAGGTAGAGGTCTATAGTGTTTTCTTACAGATTTTCAGAAATAATAGAAAATGTATTATCCTAGGCAGGCTTCTCCCAGTGTACACTGTTAGGTGAGCCAGGTTTCCAATCATAGCAATCAGCTGATATCTAGGGTATTTATGGACAACGTCTAGGAGGAGCACTCAAAACATGGTTCCACAGAAACGAAGTTCCATTAAGTATTCGTTGCCTTCTTTCTTCAGGAGGCCAGCTTGCTTTTTTTCCTTTTCCATCTCCACCAAGCACATAAAATTCCTAAGGTCAGAAAGACAAAAAACAGAAAGAAAATATTTAGGATAAGATATAATTGCATAAAACTATTTTCCGTTCAAAAAGAAACCCCTCCAAACCCAGTTTCCCCACACATTGTCTTAGGCAGAGATTCAGGATACATAAACAACAAACACATTCCAGAAGAAACTAAAAATCAAATAAAGGACAAAATACATGGTAACCAATTTAAAGAACTTCATGAAAACAATTCTGAGACAAAGTTTTATACAAAAATTAGGCGTACTTATCACAAGCACAGCTACTACAAGCCTTCACTGAATTTTGCTATTCCGCAGCTAAAAATAAGGAATAGCAAACCTGAAAGGAAAATCTTGAATCACTCTAAATACAGTTTTTAAAAAATTCCATTTAATTTTACTTCACAGTTGTATGAACTTTTCTTTTGTGAACGTAAACACACAGGACACGCAAGCTACCACTCTAAAGTAGAGCTAACATGAAAAGGCAGGCCTAAAGTCAACATTTAGTTTCATGTTGAGTATGTTTTCAAATAACAGAATAGGCAGCATCATATATATGAGTACACATTTGTTTGGCAGGGGGATGATGTTGCTGAAAGTAGAAACCAAGTTGTTAGTGCTGCCCAGGACTATGCACTAATGCAAAATCCAGTACGGTAACACAACAGGGTTCTGTTGTTCTTACAACACCCAACCACCACAAGTCATTAGAACAATCGTGGTAAGAGTGGTGAAAAGGTTGCTTACGCTCGTGATGCAACATAAATCCTGGCATCAAAACCCTCCTTTTCCTGGATGATTTTCACCTTTATGTTCTTTCTGTATATGAAACATATGATGGCAAAACCAAACCAAACTAATTCTTCCCTGAAGTCTTGTTATTGTTCAAGAGTGTATAATATCTCTACTAAACACTTCCTTGGTTGGGGCAGTGTGGTATAAAAGGCTGTTTTAAAATGCACAGCAATGGTGCTTGTGCTGGATGCATCTCTTCAGTTTCACTTATAGGGGTGGTCAATGGCAGCACGAACAGTTCAGTCACCACAGCTCAATAATGAGATCATCACACCACGCATGCCTCCTCCTCCCTCCTCCTTCAGTCATTCAGTACTGAACTGGCATCAATATTCAACATGAGCAAAGGTAAGTGTCCTTCTGCATACTGAACTCTGCAATTTGCTTTCACGGGCTAAAACTCCATTGAAAACTTGTATTTACAAGCTTAAAAGGGATGTACACAGATGAAATCCTTGCCTCCTCTTAAAGTGAATGAATATTTTATGATTGATTTCCCAGAGGCTAGTTTTTAATTTAAAACCTACAGGCAACTAGAAGTCAGAAAAGAATCAGATCTTAAAAAAGTAAAGAGTAAGAACTACTAAATAGCTATAATGTTAACAGTCCTTAATCTTCCAGGGCAAAGATTCCCTTATTAGGTTTTAAGTCATCTAGAAAAACTCTAAAAATGGAGCTATCTTAAAAAAAATGCCCAAAACAAACCCAAACAAAAAATGTAACCCGCAATGCATTGTAGTGTAAATGTGTATACCCATGCATTTAAATATCAAATGCAAAGCTGTTAGCTATTATTAAAGTCTCAGTACTTCTCTCAGAAATACATGTCCACATTAACCAGTATTTACACAATTACCTGTAAGACACAGTGCTCCTTCAAACATGAAGCAACTTAAATGTGGATTCATCTAACTGAAAATTACTGATCATCTTACTGTTCCTTCAAAAACCTCTGTACCTCTGGGTCGGCTTTTACAGAGTTTCAATGCAAAAATAGAATAAAAATCACAAATAACAAATCCTTTAAAAAAAATTTCAAGACTTCCAATGAAAACATCAAATATCCAGCAACAGTAACAGCAATACAATTAGACTAATTTCCTCAAATATTTGGGAACGCACTTTATCTGGAGAGTATATTTTTCCAGCTTCCAAAAGTAAACTGTTTATCTGCAGCCAAATTTTAATGTTTCAAACATTATGAAGTAATGAAGCTGACAGTGTGCTGTTATTAAAAAGGAGCAAATAGCACTTGATATACTCTGGACTGCATTTAAGACAGTAAAATTGAAATTTTGTCAAGATTTCTGACTATCTGATAAAAGCAAGGCTTGCAGGTCACCTTTAAGATAGAGTCCCAAACAAGTGCACCATTAAGCCAATATTCAGTACAACTTTACTCATTACACCTTTGGGTAATTCAAAAAGACCATGCAAATCCCTCAGGTACCCCAAAAGCCTCTTGAAGGAGATGACACTTGTAGCCGGTACAGTTTACCTAAAATATCCATTCCAAGAGGGTTTTGCCACCTTTTTCATTTTTTAATTTTATTTTATTTACCCAGTGCTAGGGAAATACTGACAAATTTAATGAAATCAGGTTGCTGCAAAGAAGCTTCTTTAAAGAGAATGAAATCTGAAAAGCACTTAATGCATAAGAACAGGACATCAGCAATCCTTTTAAAAAGCCTCCTCTGATCTAGCGAGGCAAGAGGTATTACAGCGTTAAAATCTCACATGACAATGTCCATCTGAGGTGTAGTCATGCCAAACCCAAACCAGCTCTGGAAATTAATTTTCAGCAGGACACTGAGGCAACCATTCAGAAACCTTTTAAATACATACTGTACAAAAGAACTTCCCAGGACTCACTGAAATGTTAATATTTTTTCTTAAAATTAAATATTTGAGAAATTACTGGAACAGTGGTAATGAAAAAGAAAAGAAAGTTAAAGAAAAAGGCAGAAGAAAGAGAAACGAGAAGTCATACAGCAACAGATTTCTTTTATTTTTCAGTAAGGGCTGAAGCAGCTGCTAAGATCTATGGATCTCTAGACCTAAATTATATTTAATTACTGTGACAAAATAAATTGATAAGTTGATGTGCTTTCCTGACCACAACTACTCCAAATGCACTTTTTTTTGTCCCTTCTACTATCTTCTCCCAGACTTCTGTACCCTGAGAAATAAACAACCCAACTGTTTTGCAGAACCTCCAGGAGCACCCACTGTACAGCTCATTAATTCATGTTTTACCTACACAAAACTAAAGCAGCAGCAGAATCCACAGCACAAATGCTGTAACCTGGTGAGACACTCCCCAAGTGAAGCACACCATGAGAAATCAGTCCTATCTACAGCCTTTTAAAAAGTGCCTAGGGAGAAACTGTAGGCACAATAGGGAAGATAAGGGAATATTAAAATGTTCACTGAACTGTATATGTCCAGAATATTAACTCCACTTTTGCAGTTGTTGAAGTTTTTCTTTGTTTGCAAACTACAAATATATTTATCCACCATAAAGATTTTAAAGGAATAATAACAACAAACTTTAAGATCCTTTGCTTACCATAAAATGTTACTGCTGCAAAAGATAATGAAATCTGAACACAGGTTCTAATACGTTAAAGCACAACAACAGAACCAACGGCTTTTTGCTCCTGAATATTTGGTTTTGATTTTTAAGGAATTCTTTGAATGAATGAAAACTTCAACTGCAAAACCTACCTGGGGACTAGACAAACACCAGACTTTTAGTTCACCTGACAGATATGTAGTTCCTGCTATTTAAGAAGTTCTAGACAGTTCCCAATTTAACTAGCAAAATTACATCCATATTGTATTTTTCTAATATCCCAGACTAGTATTTCTAGTTAAATCCTTTTGCTAAATGGAACAGAGAGCCGAAGCAAATTACCAACACTAGACTAGCATTGAGTAGGAGGATTACATAATCTATTGGATAACTCAAAAAACTTGATATTATCAAGGTGTCTTCTTCTGCAGTCTTAATTCAAGATCACCGGAAAAAAATCTTACAGAAACCATTACAGTATTCATTGAAGAAACGGGCAATGGCTAGCAGATTGCCCACATGAACATTTATTAGAAGAGAGATTACCCAAACTCATGCACATTGTTAGAATAATTAATAGAGGTTGAGATTGGTATATATTTACACAGATAAAACATTTTTAATAACTGCATTTCAGAGTTCTTTCATGACTATTAAACTCCTGTAGCAATTTTATGGTCCACTTTTAAGTTGAGATGACTCAAAACATGCATTTGTAAAGCTAAAATCAAACTGGTCTGTAAAATAAAAATCTCCAGTTACTTAATAAATTTGGTGTTCTAATGCTTAGCTACTACTGGAAGAGCTAGAAAAATTCTCTCACTAGCTTCACTGGCTTCCCATTCTCATATTCCCAAGTGTAAAGGATCCAGCCCACCACATCAACCAATGGCTCAGACTGTCGTTTTAATCATTACAGATTTGAAGAATGCAGTACAGTGATTACAGTGGCAGCCTGGGATCCAGGCATCCAATTACTCACTGTACTGCAGACAGGCTGTCTGACTTCTGGTTTTACTTCTCTGTACCCTGTTTTCCCAGATGGAGTAATAATAGATGGAAACATCAGAAAGATAATTGAGGATAAATATATTAAAGGCGTGTGTTGCTCAGCAGCTCCAGTACCAGCACTGAATAAGTTCCTAAAACACAGGATTTTAAGTGACTCCCCATCCTTATGGCTGCCTGCAGTGACATGTTGAAGAGCACAATGAAATCAGGATCTCAAAAAAAATTCCTAGATGCACTGGAAATTGCAGCAGAATCTTGCAGTGAACTAAAAATGAGTGGGGTAAATGAGACTTGCTATCCCAGAATTATTTTGCTATTAAGCTCAATTTGCACACCTTTGATTTCAGCAGGAAGGATGTTTTCAGAGCGGTGGTAAAAGCACTTCAGCGTTTAGTTGGCTCTTTTTGAAAAGGTTCTGAGCAGTGAAACAGCCCTGATCAACAACCCTGACACCAAATGCACAGAGCTGCACAAACGAGCAGGTACTTCAATGGTACTTAAGCGCGTGCTTTAAGAGAATCAAGTATTTAAGTGCTTTGCTTTCCAAAATCCGTGCTTTGTGTCTGAAATCTGTCGAGATGAATGGAGCAGCTGAGACCTCTTCACAGTTTTGATACAGGCAGCCAAGACATTTTGAAGGTTCCCTCTGCAAATGCAATTTAGGGAAGGAAAAAAAAAAAACCCACAAAAAAACCAAAGGCAGAAATGATCACATAGGGGAGCAAAACTCAGCAATAAGTGGGTGAATTCTCCCACGGCTGCACTCAAAAGAACCTGGGAATCCAGAAGCCTTTTTTTACAACTAATTCATTTAAATAAAATAAATCAGGCTCCTCTCCTACAACTGTAGGGTATCAGTTTGAGAAAGCAAAAATAAGCTTCTTCCCAGGAGCTTGGCACATTACTCACTCCTCGTAGGCCTGCTGACTGACTCCAAAAGACATTTGAAGCATGGGAAGGATAGCCTATCCCTTTTAGACAGCTCAGTCAGGAGAGGGCACAGGAGGAATCGTGTTGCTGCAGCAGCAGCAGGAGCTCCTGCCGCTGCCAGGAATTCTGCAAGGGGCTCCCGAGACTCCGAGCCCACCGGAGCTGGCATTCCCCACCCTGAGCTGGGGCTGTTCCCTCCGCGCTGGCACGGCGCGCACGGCAGCATCGCTCCCTCTGCGAAACGCCCCCTCGGATAATGCAGGATTAGCAACAGCCACGGCTCCACGGCCAAATTCTGCACCAGCATACGAATGGAAAAGCCTTCTCCCTTGTGTTTTTTTTAAGCTGTGTGCTGCCAGACCCAACCCCGACCTGACTTTAAGTTTTAGGCAACAGAGAGAGGTGGTGTTTTTCACAGTATGGGGATGGGGCAGCAGTGGGAAGGGGTGTGTAGAAAGGAACAGACCCAAGCCAGCCTAATCAAAACCTGATTATTTTAGCAGTTTAAATAGTAGGATTTTGAAAAATACTATAGCAAACCGATTCCATGACAGATGATGAAACAGCTCAAAGAGATGCATAATCTACTGTTTTACGAAAGCGCACAAACCCCAAGTAACTGAGAAGTCTGTAAGTCACACAAAATCGACAGGAACGCAGAACCAAGAGCACAGCAGGCACAAGACACAGCTTTTCCTCTGAGAATAAGACCGGACGGACCACTGGGCTGAAATGTTAGCCAACCAACGACTCAGTGGGGAAGAAAAAAAATCCAATTGTTCTCGTGGTAGAGACTAGTTAGATTTACTTCAGCTTTTAAGAGACCACTAAAATGTAAATGCTGATTACTGTTGTTGTTAATAGTAGCGCCAGAGGCACATAAGGAAGGGGAGGCTGTTCCTAAACATTCCATTTGGGGTGTGGAAAGGGGGATTCAGTCACCTCATCTCAAGTGTCCCTCCACTCCTCAGATTTCACATGGGATTTCACCAGTCCGGGAATCTGTGACTCACTCAGACCATGGAATACCACCCCATGACAACAACAAGGAGCTTTGGGATGGTACGTAATATATATCAAGGGGGAACACAACATTTCTACTGTGTGCTGAAATGAGGCGTGGAAATGTCAGGGAGCTTTCCATATCCATGCAGAGGGCTGCTCGGGGAGGCGGCAAGGCAAGGCTGCGCACCCTGCCAGGAGGGGGAAAAGAAATTGAAAATCAGAGGGGAGGGAAAAAAAAAAAGGCCCAAACAAAAAACCAAACCAGCCAAACAAAACCCTACCTGAGAAATAAAAAAATCCCTCATCCAACATCACCACAAACCCAGTGAAACCCCCAAAAGAGCTGATGTACATGGGAAGGGGGAAATGGGGAGCAGACAATTGTCATGAAAGCTGAGTTTGTGAAAGCCTTAGGAGCAGTTCTCCAAGATTTGTAAGTACACTTAAGCACCAAACACAGCTTAAATCCAAATCTGGCCTGCACATCAAAACCTCCTGCTGGAAAGTTCTGCAAAGTTCAGAGAGGAAACGTGTGGCCATTGTTCGTGCTGTGACACTCTTCAAACAGTAGCTCAGCCTACTTTAAATAAGTATTTCTTATTCTAACAAGTACAAGAAGAGAACATCACAGAAATAATCACTCCTAGATGCAGAAAATCCCATGCTGTTCATATAATTTACGATTCACCTAGTGTTTCATACAAATTTCAGTCAATTCCTTACCCAGACTCATACACATATATTTTTTCTTACAAATACTACTGGAGGAATATTTATATTTTGTTCTCTAATGGTACTGCAAAGGACATCTTTGTTCATCTGTTGATTATGGTTGCTAACACTCAAGACACGAACTTTGAAAGACACTCTCTGCCAAGTCTTTGCTAATTGTAAGGAATGAGGAAGAACAGACATTCAACTTACAAATGCCACCTGTGAAGGAAGCAAGTATTTGACATCTAAACCTGGCCCATCAGTCACTGCTCAATGGTCTTCTGCTATTGAAGGAAAAAAAGGGCAGAAACTAAAAGGTAATGCAGAGAAGTTACACCCCCACCCCACACTCAATTAAGGACAGGGATCTAGAAATAGCATGCATCACTGACTCTCAACTAACTTGGGTAAGGGTGTTCATACAAGCTCAGAAATACAGTGAGCAGAAAGGCTTTTTGTTAATTGAGTCTTCTTATTCAAGAGACCAAGAGCAAAAACCACACAGAAATCTATATAAAGACTTGTTTTCAGAACAGAGGAGTGGATAATATACAGCAGAACGGACAGAGGATGCACCTTTCCAATCTTTGGTAAACCACTTGCCCTATAAGTAAGCAATTAAAAGGAAACTCAACCAGATTTTCATGCCCTCTGACACCTACAAAACCAAATCACTGATTATGCGTTTAACTCTACGTCAACTCCCCAAGAATGAAACTTGATTAATATACAGTGAAGAAATCAATGTCCTCTCCTGGGCAATCATGCTTTTGAGTTATGATCAATGCATGCAGATAATGCATTTCCACACAACTCTGACCTTCTGCTTGTTGGAGGGATCTAAAGATACAGGCATTTATTGACAGCAGTGCACTAAACCTGTGTATTTCTTGGAATAACTGTATGTTAGGTAGTTTGGCATACGTTAAGTTACTTTATGTTATTTTAGCCAAGAACTGGTTTCAGACGTCAAAGTGCAACAAAGGACTAAAGAGTAATGCACAGTATTTTATTGACAGTAATAGCTGTGTTTCATGTGGGACCAAGCATCTCACGGTTATGAATGAAAGCCACTCTGCAGACTTCTCAACAGAACAGATTTCAGCTAACTGAACACAAATACACAGTAATTCCAGGCAAGGAATACAGGATCGCAGTCACATACGATCCAACTGTAGGTAAATGCCCCCTAAATCCATGTTAGAGACCCGGATGATTTGCGGTTTGGGTTTGTTTTGGGTTTTTTTGAGTGGAAAGGACACTCCAGCTTCTGTTGTAGTAGGAGATTTCAGCTTATTGTGGATGATGTTTCCAAAGGTTGTTGTGGACATACAACAGGCTCATATAACTACATTTAATTGGAAAAGGAAAAATCTGCATTAGCAAAATAGTCTTTACTAGCTCAATTAAAAAAAAAAAAAGTGGTGTTTTTTTTTTTCCTCTCCAAAACCAGCAATAAAGCCAAGTGAATTTCAAGATAAAACCTAAAACCAACTTCAGTGAAACTTTGGGAGAAGAGGCTCATAACATCCTGTAAAGACAAAAGGACAAAGAGTCAATTTATCTTATCACTACGCTAGAGTTAATCTAAAAACATTCACAACATAAATCCCTAAGTAAAATATTAAAAGGACTTTAAATCATATAGATGTATATAGAGATGATCATCTGACCCTCACACATAAAGAACAGGAGTGCACCTCACCCCTAGCCATGAGTCAAATCAGAACAATTAAAATACCAACTTAACTCAAAACCAGTGAAAATGGTATTTACTGCCACAAAGGCACGGCAAAAACAATGGATAGCTGGCAAGGGGAAGTGTTTAACTATCTCTCACTTTAAGGACATATGCTTTGAAATAATTTCTCAAAATTTATGTTGATAAAGGTGCCATGCATTTTAAGATGATAATATGCCATCACAAAGTTGTGGAAAGGAAACCTTTTATATCCTGTTTTTAAGGAGTTCTTCATGAAGAAAAGAACTGCAATAGCAAAGAAAAAAAAAACCAGCTACTTATTTTTACTGCTTGTTCCACTACTGTCAAGAGAGTTGAAACAGGTGCTTATGCCAAATTAAAAACTGTATAAAACAAAGCAACATACATGTGTGACCGACTTTTGAAGAAAATGTGTGATTTTCTACATATAACAGCATCACCCCAGAAATAAAAGACCTATTAAAAATAAATCTATTACTCCATACTTGCACATAACTATTAACTAATTTGGGACCCTATTTCACAATGCCTGTGAAACCAACAGCCTCAGTACGGCTTTATGAAGCCATATGCCCAAAGTGCCAGTGTTACGCCAGCCAACTCTGTTGCTCTGTTTGCACATGTTTAAAATAAGGGCTGTGCTCAAGAACCTGCTGAAGGCACGTGGCACAAAGCTCCTACAAGGCAAGCCAGACTAAGGACCTCGTCACAGTCCAAAGAAACCGCAAAGATACTGCCAAGCATCTGTTTCGAAGTTCTCCATGTGGGAATGTGGGGTTACGAGTGGCATGAGGAAGGACAAAGAGCAGGGACTCCTTTCACTGCTGAATCTCACTCAATGCCAAACAAAAGCATGGTCAGCCACTGGCGAGGTGCTTGAAGAGAAAACCCCAACTCCAGGCAGAATTCCTGTGCTGAATTTAGGAGAGTTTATTGGTGAGCTAAAGACATCTTTGTAAGAACCATCTCCTAAACAGAACTAAAAGAACAACAACAACAAGTCAATGTCTTCAAACCCACTGAAATCTTAAAAGATGACTGAAAATTTAACTGACCCAAATTATTTTAATTTTTGTATTTTACTAAGGTATCCTGTGAAGCTGGAGTATAAATCCTATTAAACTGAACTTAGTTTGTCCATCCCTAAAATAGATTTGACATACAAACACAAACACAAGGTCAAGGTCACAGATCAGCAAGAAAGATTACAAAGAGGACTGATGTAAGAGCTGGCATTTGATCAAAGCTCCTGGATGTATTTTTTTTTAGTACACTTACCAGAAATACCACTACCCTACATTTTCTTCACATTGGTACACTATATATTGTAAGTATTTCCTACCCTTAGGAGCAGCTGCTCTGTCCTTATTTATTTTCATAAGAGCTAATAGGCAGCATAGCAAATAAACTAAGGAAAAGCTCTTATGTTAAATGAAAAGGAAGTGAAAGACTCTTTTTGCCATCTTTTTTCACTCTATTCAGCCATTGCTAATATATTAAACCACAAATCTAAAAGGAAAACCCACTCAAACACACAACAAGACCAATGCTAGAGTCAGGAACTCAGGTTT